>JAMZAV010003466.1:0-112047 GCA_024449915.1 Sweltsa coloradensis
AAAGAAAACTGAAATTGTCAGGAAACTTACTAATTCTGAATTTCGGATCGTTGAGAAGTGATTTCGTTTCATTGACATGTCGATTTGAAGTACTACACAACATTTTTCAACAAATAACTTTTGACAATAAATCACTTGAACAATCACTTAACAAGCAGTAACTAAGACACGTCTTGCAGTAGTGTCCCTGCAACAGGAAATGGAGGTAATCGTTCGAAATTCGAAATTCAGTCAATTAGGTACTATAACTATATTTTGTTAGGCCTATTACGGTACTCTACAAACCAACAGAAAAGCTGAAAGAAAAGCATGCTTAAGCCCTAGACTCGGACGGGCGAAATAAAGTACAGTGAAGGCTTACTAATTCTTGAACTTTGGATCGTTGACAAGTGATTTCGTTTCATTGACATGTCGATTTTGAAGTACACAACACTTTTTCAACAAATTACTTTTAACAATAAATCACTTGAACAATCACTTAACAAGCAGTAACTAAGATACGTCTTGCAGTAGTGTCCCTGCAACAGGCAATGGAGGTAATCGTTCGAAATTCGAAATTCAGTCAATTAGGTGGCCTGTGCCCACAGCCTGCTACAGATGTGTTCAGGCGGGAAACAAGCTGTGATATATTTCGAACAAACTTTGAGCGCGCTCATTTTAGGTTCTGCCATTCGAAATAAATTTCACAAGTCACGTTGACAGATGAGCGATAAAAGGTGTAGCAGGCTGATTGAATGTTGTTTATATTTGGCATTATAGCTGAAAGAAAAGTATGCTTATAGGACCTAGAATAGGACGGGCCGAAATAAAGTACAAGTGAGGTTGAAGGCTTACTATTTATTGAACTTCGGATCCTTGAAAAGTGATTTCGTCTCATTGACATGTTCATTTTAAAGTATACAACACTTTTTCAACAACCTTCTATTACCAATAAATCACTTGAACATTCACTTTACAACCAGTAACTAAAACACGTCTTGCAGGATTGTGCGTTCAATAGGGAATGAAGGAAAACGTTCGAAATTCGAAATCCCACAGCCTGGTACAGATGTGTTCAGGCGGGAAACAAGCTGTGATATATTTCAAACGAACTTTGTGCGCGGTCATAGGTTCAGTGCCATTCGAAATAAATTCAAAGGACATGTTGACAGATGAGCGATCAAAGGTGTAACAGGCTGATTGAATTGTTTATTGGATGAGCGTAGCGAGCGAAGCGAAGATTTAATTTCCCTACACTGGAGAAAAAAATCCGGAATGTGTTTTTTTTTCGTTTTTTTTTGTTTTTTGTGAACACGATTCCGGCTAAACCGATACTCTAATTGGAATTCAGTTTCTGGAGACCTTTGAAATCTCTGAACTTAGAACTGCACGGTTCAAAAAATTGATAGAAAAATTATTTATCAAGAAAATTGCAATTCTACGATTTTTTTCAATTTTCTTGATTTTTTCTGTTTGTATTTTTGTGTGTTTTTTTAACACGATTCCAGCTAAATCAATACTCCAATTTCGATGAAATTTTCTGGAGGCCTTCAAAACTTCTGGACTTAGAACTGCCACGTTTTTGAGCGCAATCGAAATATTTTTTCTCATAAAAATGCAATTTTACGATTCTTTCGTTTTTCTTATTTTTTCTGTTTGTATATTTGTGTGTTTGTTAACACGATTCCGACTAACCGAAACTTCAATTACGATGAAATTTTCTGGTAGCCTTCGAAATCTTCAAACTTAGAACTGCCACGTTTTTGAGCCCAATCAAAAAATTATTTTTCATTAAAATTACAATTTTACGAATTTTTTCGATTAAAAAAAAATCCTTCGACTTATAACACCTACATTCTTTATCAGATTGTAATGATTTTCAAAGAACCTTATTTTGGAAATTTATATATTCGTGTGAAATTTTAGCGCAATCGGAAAAATATTTCTTGTGAAAATCGCAATTTTACGATTTTTAATTTTTTAGCTTTCTTCGACTTATAACACCTACATGCTTTATCCGATTTTAATGATTTTCTCACAGAACCTTTATTTCATGAATTAAAGTATTGTTGTGAAATTTGAGCGCGATCTAAAAATAATTTTTCATGAAAATCTCAATTTACGCTTTTTCGTTTAAAAAACATACGCTCATCCAAAAAACGCGCCCGAAAAAAGCGTTGCGAAGCTTCCTGTATTTGCCAGCAACATTAATGAAAACCTGAATCCTGAAGTGACGAATTTTGGCTCACATTTGAGTTTTCTTCCACTCGTTTTGGTGTCCCGAAAAAAAGCTTTTGCGACATCCATTTGTCTCGAATTCGACACAAAAGTTTAGGTTACCCATTGTCATCGACAATGAATTTATTAACACTCAGTATTCGGCTAAAGATAGGCCGTTTTCTTTGATAGTTACTTACCGGCTTACTGCTGGTGCGGTGGGCAACTATTCTTGCAACGCGAGACTACCAAAGAGGCCTCTTTCTCAAGAGGAAGTGTCATACCATAAAAGTATGGTCATAGCGGGCCGTACCATGTATAATACCATGTCTCCACTAGCAACTTAAGTCTATACTTAAGTATAAGCTTACCTACTTAAGAACCCGGGGTTTTCCGTGTGGACGATACTTAAGTAGGTAAGCCTACTTAAGTCTCATACTTAAGTAGCTAGTGGAGACATGGTATTAGTCAAATGAATAAACTACCACTTCCTACTACAATTAGCAATACTAGGAAAACGCTAAAGTCCCTCCGCGTTGATGGATGAGCGTTTTGGTCAGTTTTTAGTTAACGTTGGACCACTTTTCCTTTGCAAGTGCTTTTTAAATGCATTGTAGGTGATTGTTGTCAAGTTTCTATTGTTAGTATTGTTATTATAAACCTAAAAAAACTCATATTAAAACCTTTATTCCATGGATTCTAGCTAACTTTTCAAATTTTTCTTTCAGAAAGCAATACATCACCATAACCTTAAATGGTACATGGAAAATATGAACGTTGTAGCCCCACCCGTCTGGTCAGAATCGGCCCAAATGTCACGAAAATATCGCACTAAATGTTTTTTAAAGACGATATTCATGAGAAATATTTCTTCGATTGTACCCAAAAACGTGGCAAGTTTAAGTTCAGAGATTTCGAAGGCCTCCATAAAATCTCATCGCAATTGGAGTATCGGTTTAGCCGGAATCGTGTTAACAAACACACAAAAATACAAACAAAAAAAAAAAATAAAAACGAAAAAAATCGTAAAACTGCGATTTTCATGAAAAATAAGTTTTCGATCGCGCCCAAAAAGGTGGCAGTTCTTCTAAGTCCAAAGATTTTGAAGGCCTCCAAAAAATTGCATTGCAATTGGAGTATTGCCGGAATCGTGTGAACAAACACACAAAAATACAAACAGAAAAAAACAAGAAAATCGAAAAAAATCGTAAAATTGCAATTTTCATGAGAAATAATGTTTCGATC
The DNA here is from genome assembly GCA_024449915.1 of Sweltsa coloradensis. Taxonomy (NCBI): domain Eukaryota; kingdom Metazoa; phylum Arthropoda; class Insecta; order Plecoptera; family Chloroperlidae; genus Sweltsa; species Sweltsa coloradensis. The sequence continues at coordinate 3,442 of JAMZAV010003466.1, forward strand.
AATTTTTTCAGTTCTAAGTTCAGAGATTTCAAAGGCCTCCAGAAAATTTCATAGCAATTGGAGTATCGGTTTAGCCGGAATCGTGTTAAAACACAAAAATACAAACAGAAGTTTAAAAAAAGAAAAAAGAAACATTCCGGATTTTTTTCTCCAGTGTAGTGTAATGGAATCTTCGCTTCGCTCGCTACGCTCATCCAATGACACGGATGAATTCGAATTCGACATATCTTTCCATAAACTTAGCTAAAACATGTGTATTATGATTTTGTGCCTAAGCTAAGGGTAGTTTGTAGGGCTACCAATATTTACTGTTGATAATGTTTTGTGGAAATAAAATATCAATATAATTCTACTTCTGTCTATCTAGGCTTAGGTCATCGATACAAAATATATGATAAAGAGTTTGATATTGATACCAAAGCTTATGATAATGCTGGGAAGTATCCTATAGTTATTGGAGCCTTCATTCTTATTGGCCCGCTACCCTTTACAAATTATGAGACGTGAGTATGATCATTCATTTTTGTTTTTTATTTGTTAAAGTCTAGGTTGTTCAAGAATCAATATGCAGGCGATTTTGAGTTTTATTATTATTACTAGGCCGCTTCGAGAACGCTTTTTTTAGTCGCGTTGATGGATGAGCTTTTTTGTACGTTTTTAGTTTGCGTGGGACCACTTTACCTTTGCAAGTTCTTTTTAATGCATTGTAGGTGATTGTTCTCAAGTTTCTATTGTTACTTGTTAATTGTTATTATAAACCTCAAAAATCTCATATTTAAACCTTTATTCTATGGATTCTGGCTAACTTTTTCAACTTTTTTCTTTCATAAAGCAATACATCACCATTACCTTAATGTCCATGTAAAATATGAACGTTGTAGCCCCACCCGTATGGTCAGAATCGGCCTAAATGTCACGAAAATATCGCACTAAAAATCGTACAAAAAAATCGTCATCAAAGTACGATATTCACGAGAAATATTTCTTCGATTGCACTCAAAAACGTGGCAGGTCTAAGTTCAGATATTTCGAAGGTCCTCTCTTATTTTCATCACGATCGCATAAGCCATTTGGCCGGTAGAGTGCGAACAATCAGACAAAAAAACAAAAATCATTAGAGCAAATTGTTTTGAGGGGTCAGTGAAATTGGTATTCGCTTCGCTCATCCAATTACTAGGAAGCTTCGCAAACGCTTTTTCAGGCGCGCTGTTGCATGAGCGTAATTTTTTAAACGAAAAAAGCGTAAAATTGCGATTTTTATGAGAATTTTTTTTAATTGCGCTCAAATTTTCACCAATATATTCTTTCATAAAATTTAGGTTCTGTGAAAATATCGCTAGGAAAACGCTATAGTCCCGTCGCGTTGATGGATGAGCTTTTTTGTAAGTTTTTAGTTTTCGTGGGACCACTTTACCTTTGCAAGTTCTTTTAGAATGCATTGTAGGTGATTGTTCTCAAGTTTTGTAGCGTTACTTGTTAATTGTTATTATAAACCTTAAAATACTCATATAAAAACCTTTATTCTATGGATTCCTGCAAACTCACATTGCACTAACTCTGCTCACATTATTTAAAAATGTATTCATTCATTCAGTCTACGTCATTAGATCATTTTCTGCTACTACGATTTAAGAGTATTAAATAAACCGATAAATAAACTCGCAAACAAACATAAGTATTTCTCTAGCAATTAAAGTTTTGGTGGAGGTGCCGGGTCCAGTGAAATTATTTTCATTTATTATTTTCTAATATTATTGAAACAATTTTTTTAAAATTTCTTTATAATATTATGATTATGAATTATTTTAATAAAAAAAATATTGGATATTGTTCATTGCGAATCCGATTAACCATCCATTCTTATTATTGTTTTAATAATTAATTATATGTTGGTTTAAAATATTGTTGATGAAAATAACCCTAGTATGTATTTTTATGTAAAACTCGTATGCTATTTTGTAGCCCTCCCTGTAAAAATATTAATTAAGTTTCGAGCTATTTTTGCAATGTAGCAAAAAGTATTTAATAACGAGGATTACACTCACACACAACAACAGCTGGTTGTAGACTACATAAAGATACCAACTTTATAGAGTTTATAAACAATCAATATAGTTATGTATTTTTAAATATTGTGTGCCATACTGGCAACCAAGAAATAGAAAAGATACATAACATTTACTCTAGGATTTTTCGTTCAAAGATGCAGTTGCCAAATGCATACGGTATGCTCAGTATTACCGTTGAGTTACTGTATTATACTAATGAGTTTGGTTACAATTTGAGTTTTTTAAAAGAGTTTCTTTGTCATATTGGGTAAACTGGTTTTCGGGGTCCTGGCGAACGTACCGAAAACTTTTATTTGACTTTCCCGATAAAATAGCTCGTTTTAAAATATTTTGCAAGTTATTTTTATTGTTTTATTGTTTGCTCTTTACCTTCCAAAAGTACAGCTGCTCCGATCGTGATGCAATTTATAGAAAATCTTGGAAATCTTTCAACTTGAAGACGCCACAATTTTGAAAACAACCTAAAAACTTTTTTTCATACAAATCACACTTTTACGAGTTTCCCGGTTCATACGACATTTGCGCGTTTTTTCGCCCACCACTAAACAATCGAGTACTCTGATGTTGATGAAACTATCAAAGAATCTTTAAAATTTAAAAGCTGATCTGTAAAAAATATTACTTTTAATCTCATGGCCAAAACATACGAATAAAAAAAGATTCGAATGTAAGGTACTACGTGCCAATTGACACGTGCTCGCAGTCGGCGGAAGAAAGATGGAGGTGCGGGGTGGCGAGGTCGTTAGCCATAACATTTCCATAGGTTTCTTTTGTTTAAAGTTATAAGGAGATTGATACTATTTGGTATAAATTTTAAAAATTTTCCATGTAAATAATGCGAAAAAAGTAAAAACGTAGGAAAACGGGGAGAATGGCCAAGCTGGACACAATAGTAATAAATAAGCATTATTTTTATTGTTGTTAAATGTTATGTTATGAAATAAATGTTATTAAATATATTTTTTTTGTATTTGATGTTGCTTGATTTAATGTGTAGAGTTTATGTGTGAAAAATGGAATTATACCATTCAACATTATGTTTGCAATCCTTAATAAATATGAATATGACACAAAAATATATAAAGGTAAAGCCAAAATGACCGATTGTAACAAAGGTTTCAGATGCGAAGAAATAATCTTTGTCGGGGTAAAAGTAGAGAGAGATACTAAGAAGCAATGCGACTACATATTTAAATACCGGTATGACCCGAATTGGTTCATTGTTCATACTTGGTTCCAGATCCAAAGAGTTTAGGACAAGAAGAGTATTCTCAACTAAATTTAGTATACCTTAGTGGTTGGTACGAACAAATCTTAAAATATGATATATGAAATTATTATTTTTTAGACGTAGACCCAGCCTCGGCACTGATACAAAATTTCGTGGCAGCCTCCCACAGTTGAAAGATATGCCATATTTTAACATTATAGTGTCCAATTTAGTTTGAGATATTATTTAAATGAAAAATGAAGCGGTTATGGGAGAAGAGAGGAAGCGACGTCTAAAAGATATAAACCAAGTAGTAAGAGTACAGTTGGTTGGATGGGTCGAGTGGTGACCACTTCAATTCCATCAGAGAGAGAGGGCGGAAGGGGGAGGGGCAAGGGGGACTGGTCCGGGGGGAGAGAAATGAGGTTTAAAAAAAAGGTCTTTGAGGATCTTCCACCCCTTATAATAATATACATAATAATGTTTTGGTTAAAAGTATGTTTGTATGGTATAGAATATCTAATATAATTATATATTAAGAGTCAAAATTTGTTGTACTAAATTGCTATAAAGATTTGAACACAAGAACGAAGATTCGCATTCGGTGGTTTCTTCCGCGAAAGTTTGATTAGTCCCTGATTTGCCATTTCTGATTTTTGGCAAACCTCTATTCGTTTGAGTGGGATCGTATAATAAATCAGTTTTTTTCTTTTCGATTTTCTTTTTTAAAGATTTTTTTTCTTTCTTTTCTTTTTTTTCTTTTCTTTTCTTTTTTCCTTTTTTCTTTTTTTCCACCACTTTTTTATATTAGATTCATTAATTAATTGCATTCAATATCATTTTAATTTGTTACCAAAATTGTTGAGTTTTAATGCATTGTTGTTGTAATAGTGCTATTTCAAATATTTACTTATATGTAGTTTACTGTTGTGTCTGCATCTATGTAATTAGATTTATTTAGTTGTCCTCCTATGTAAATCAATTTTAATAACAGAATAGGATGACCGTTAAATAAATAAATTTTTAAAAAAATATTGAAACTACTCATAACTTATGTAATATTTCGAAGGAATATAATGAATTTGATTTTTATTAAGTATATTATACAAGAGGAAAATATTGATGACTAGAAAACTATTTTTTGTTTTGTTTTCAGGATTGTTTGGTGGTCATTAACCACAATGTATAAAAATCAATTCACCATTCTCTATTTTATAATTGTAGCATCGAGGAATGACAGGAAAGTCTCCTACCAGAGCGCGAGAGTGACAGACGTACCGGTCGCTTCGTCTTGGCGCCCGCTTTACAAATTTTCCTGTTTATCGAATATCTAAAATATTGCGCAATCGGCGGCCATTTTAGTAAATTTTCTAAATTTGGTAGAGGTGCCGGGTAGGTGTGGCATCGAAGATTTATTTTCTCCTCGTTCTACTTCCAGAGACTCTTATACAAGAACCAACCGTCGCGACGCCTAGCGACGCTGGGGGTCGGCGTAGTCTTTCCGCGATTGACCCGGTATTTTTCGGACGGGAATAGACGTGCTGCGTTTGTCCGAGCCAGATTCCAAAATTTCTTACCATCTTCATCGAGTCGGTCACGTCCAAACTAGCCCCTACTCGTCGAAGCCCTATTATACGGCGTCGTATATCGACCATGAATGCTTGCTTTATTTCCATTTAAAATTGTAGGCATACAAAGAGCCGAAAAAAGTACAAGTGTAAGGTTTATTTATTCCTGAACATCGGTAGGTCGGCGTATTGGAGTATACCTATAGAACCGACGCCTTGTGCTCACATTGAGTTCGATACTGAAGAAACGGAAATTTCACTGATTCGTACTGGCATTCATAGATTAAAGACATCATTAAAATCAATCAAATCAAAAAATCAAATCATAGACCGACGAATGTGATAATATTTTATATTCGATAGTCTGTATAATCACTAGCCTATCACTAGAACTGACTGGTTCAGTTAGAGCAACCCTCGGACATGACTAAACAACTAACAAGAACCCGACATCTTAATAAAGTTTTATACGGGGCTAAAAGTACATACTTGGCCTACAAGAAATGAAGTAAAAGTAATAGGCTTACTAATGCTTGAAGCTCGTATCTTGATAGAACAATGTGATCGTGGACATTTTCGTTCCATGTTGATCTAAAATATACTCAGCACTATCAACAGTAACTATTACCTGCACTGTGAACAAGTCTCGAGGGAGGCAGGTCTTCTAGTGGAATAGGAATAAGTCGGGGGAAGATAACGTTCGAAAATCGAAATTGGAGAAAATTTGCTGACTTCTGTCACCGCCTGCTAAAGCAGGGTTTGGCGGGGTAGCTAGCTGTGGTTTGTTTCGAACAAGTTTAAGCGCGGAACCAAGTCACCTTGGCAGATGAGCGATATGATCTGTAATCCCATGTCCTTTGATATTGGCTTATATTTTATTGATAAGTATCACCATGTTATAGATAAATAAAGCTACTATAAAAATTAAAAATATGTTCAATTCTTCCCGTGTATATAAGGGCCTGTCCCAATGCAGTTTAGGAAATCCTCTGCAGTGACAGGCGACAGCCGGGGATAATATTGAATATGCCCTACTTGATTTTTCAAGAAATACATCTAATAATGTGGGCCTAGCAAATTTCATTTCCATTTTGATGGTCATGGTTGATATCAGTTTTATGGTGCTATAGTGTGGACCAGATAAGGTGGCGGTCGCCGAGGAATCGCAGCACTGTCGACCACGCACTATGGCCACAGGATCGGCAAAAAGTAGATGAAATAACGGTCTCTAAAACTGCTTTCGGAGAAAAACACGACTATTTTAAAGCCAAGCCTTGCCCAATATTATCCTAAAAATAAAGTATTTATGAAGTGTACGAATAAAATCAAGACATTTTGAATTGTTGATGCTCCTAAACATTGACATCACATCTGGCGAGGTTGGCATTATAAACAGCTGGAACTTTGGACACACCATGACCACCATGAATTCAAATGAGCTGCTCACAGAAATATTATCTGCCTTACAGATGACATTAACTACTATACGCATATTTTGTTAGGCCTATTACGGTACCTTACAAACCAACCGAAAAGCTCAAAGAAAAGCATGCCTATAGGCCCTAAACTAGAACGGGCCGAAATAAAGTACATGTTAAGTTGTAGGCTTACTAATTCTTGAACTTCGAATCGTTGAGAAGTGATTTCGTTTCATTGACATGTTGATTTAAAAGTAGGCCCACAACACTTTTTCAACAAATTACTATTACCAATAAATCACTTGAACAATCACTTAACAACCAGTAACTAAAACACGTCTTGCAGTAGTTTCCCTGCAACAGAGAATGGAGGAAATCGTTCGAAATTCGAAATTCAGTAAAATAGGCGGCCTGTGCCCACAGCCTGCTACAGATGTGTCCAGGCGGGAAACACGCTGTGATATATTTCGAACAAACTTTGTGCACGGCCATTTTAAGTTCAGTGCATAGACATCCCATATAATTGTCTAGACTAGCAGTCAGAGGGCCACTTCCGGGACAATTGGAAGCCATCTTGAATGGGTGAGTTTGCATGTTAATTAGATGGGAGCGATTAATCGAAAAAATATTTTTAAAGATGGCCGCCAGTTTGGCAGGTGAGCATATCAGACTTTAACACCAAATGATTACTAAATTCCCGTATGCAATAACTTTGCATTGTTTCTGGTTGTTCAATACCATGCTGCACAAGCTAAAACCATATCAAACAATCCAGTAAAGTACTTTATTGCATTAAAAAAGCATAAATTAAAACGCCAAACCGCCATCTTGAATGGGTGGGATTGACGCTTCAATTTGGATCACTCGCGCCTGTGCGGAGGTATTGGAGACTGCGCATCTAGCCTACTATAGGTGTTAAGATATCTATGGTTCAGTGCCATTCGAAATAAATTCACAAGTCACGTTGACAGATGAGCGATCAAAGGTGTAACAGGCTGATTGAATGTTGTTTATATTTGCATTATAGCTGAAAGAAAAGCATGCTTATAGGCCCTAGACTAGGACGGGCCGAAATAAAGTACAAGTGAAGTTGTAGGCTTACTAATTCTTGAACTTCGGATCGTTGAGAAGTGATTTCGTTTCATTGACATGTTGATTTTAAAGTACACAACACTTTTCAACAAATTACAATTACCAATAAATCACTTGAACAATCACTTAACAACCAGTAACTAAAACACGTCTTGCAGTAGTGTCCCTGCAACAGGGAATGGAGGAAATCGTTCGAAATTCGAAATTCAGTAAAATAGGCGGCCTGTTCCCACAGCCTGCTACAGATGTGTTCAGGCGGGAATCAAGCTGTGATATATTTCGAACAAACTTTGTGCGCGGTCATTTTAAGTTCAGTGCCATTCGAAATAAATTCACAAGTCACGTTGACAGATGAGCGATCAAAGGTGTAACAGGCTGATTGAATGTTGTTTGTATTTGCATTATAGGTGAAGAAAAGCATTCTTATAGGCCCTAGACTAGACGGGACGAAATAGTACAACTGAGGTTGTAGGCTTACTAATTCTTGAACTTCGGATCGTTGAGAAGTGATTTCGTTTAATTGTCATGTCAAATTTTCTAAATTTGGTGGAAGTGCCGGGTAGGCGTGGCATCGACAATTTATTTTCTCCTCGTTCTGTACGAGCCAAGGACATGAAATTTTACATTCATTTCCACATTTTACTTCCAGAGACTCTAAAACAAGAACCAACCGTCGCGACGCCTAACGACGCGGGAGGTCGGCGTAGTCTTTTCGCGATTGACCCGGTGTTTTTCGGACGGGAATAGACGTGCTGCGTTTGTCCGAGGCAGATTCCAAAATTTCTTACCATCTTCATCGAGTCGGTCACGTCCAACTTAGCCCCTACTCGTCGACGCCCTATATACGGCGTCGTATATCGACTATGGGGCGTCGCAGCGTCACGCGGTCTTTTGCGTCGTGCTCGGGACGTCGTCGTTGTCTCTTTGGAGTCGTAAAACTACACCTACGCCCGTATAGCTAGGGTGTCGAGTCGCTGGCAGTGGTAATGTCCAGGGGCCTCTGATTCCTTGTAGCCTGGGAGACGAAGTTTACCCAAATAGAGTTTTATTCAAAATCTTTGCCCCATTCGCCGGGACCAGAATTCTCGAGGTCGGCTTAGAGTCCTCACAATCTTTGCCACGCCACTAGGAGTACCTCTTCTCCCTCATCCTCGCACCCAATACAAAGTCAAAACAAACTTTTCGGGGCCAAAAACTACCTTTGGATTTCGACAAAACAACGCTAGTTTTATTCGTATCGACGAAAGGTATACTCGTTTAGCACGTCAAATCATACCGACGCCCATACAACTAGGGCGTCAGTGTTAACATCGCAACATCGCAACGCACGTGATTTGTTGGAGGCGTTCTTACAATAATTGTTGTTTGATCCTGAAATTTTGTAACCCTATATTGTTTAGTTCCCGTCCACACGAGTAGGTACCACTGCGCCACACAAATGAGTACCACTGCGCCACACGAGTGAGTACCACTGCGCCACACGAGTGTGTACCACTGCGCCACACGAGTGTGTACCACTGCGCCACACGAGTGTGTACCACTGCGCCACACGAGTGTTTACCAATGCGCCACACGGTCGGCGCCGTAGATCGACGTCGGGACGTCGCAGACGCATGCAGTTCTTTGGGGTTTACTTTTAAATGATTAAGAATATCTTAAATGATTAACTGGACAAGTATTTTTTTAGTTTTGTACTAAGGTTAAATCGTGCGAAAGATTGACAATGCATCACGTAGATAAAATGATAAAGAGTGGAGAAAAACAATCTTGTCTCTCTGTGGCTAACCCAGTTGTTGAAGGAAGCGGATAGGATGGGTTACTTGGTAATTTAACCACGTCATTCCGACCGAAACATGGGAACAAAGACTAGCCGTTGTGAAACTTAATTTCTGAATAATTAAAAATATATAGCTGAACAATGAATCTAAATACATTACCATCTGTATGGTGAAAGCTGTGTTTCTGAAAAGCAATACCAATGAAATATTAAAAAGCAAATATGTAAAATACTGCAGTTTGCATGAACATTTATATCATTACTGAAAAACGTTGAGTTCAATGGAAAAATTGTCCTTGCTCCTCCACACCAAGTTCAATACTATTTTCAATTTTGAAAAGTAGTTTTACAAAAATCACGTGTCTGTAGCACATGTTGAGGGAAAACTATTGGTCTCTTCGTATCCATGTGTTTCATATAAACATGTATGCCTATGCTTGAGACCTCGAACCCCGCACCTACGCAACAACAGCAGCGGCGCGTCATCAACCAGTCTAGCGTCAGTTGCGACTTGTACGATAATTGATATTCAATAGCCATGTCCTCATGAAGATGTCTTGAGCTTAAACCATCATAATATCTGCTACCTCTGCAAGTCAGGCAGATGCTCTAGCCAACTGAGCTGTGATTGCCTGCTCCCAAGGCAAAGGATAATGCAAAGATGAAACTAATCGCAAGATGTATTCCAACTAGGGATCGACGTACCGATGCTCTACCAAGTGAACCACAAACTTTTCCCAAATAGTTGGTAAACTCAATATATTACATACTATTCTCGGTAAAAAAAAATAAAATAAAATTTAATAACACATGCCCGCTAAAATAAAACAGTAAATAAATATATATATTAAATAAAGGTGACACTGCAACTTTGTACAGATCTTGATTTTGCTCACATTTAAAAATGTATTAATTCATCCAGTCTGCGTCATTAGGTCATGTCTGCTACAACGGTTATAAGAATATCAAGACAATATGTTTACAATTAAATATATATCATGTCCAATTAGTTTTAATAAACCGATAAATAAACGCGCCAACGAATCAGTATTTCTCTAGCCAATTATAGTTTTGGTGGAGGTGCCGGGTCCAGTGAAACTATTTTCATTTATTATTTTCTAATATAATTGTAACAATTTTTTTATTATTTCTTTTGAAGAAAATAATAAGGCCTATCAATTATTTTATTTTAATAAAAATATTGAATATGGTTCATGAATGAACACGATGACTTTATGGCCTCTCGCGTAGGGCATTAGTACTAGGTGTCAAAGTGCGGGAGTGCGCGGGGTTTATGATTTGATATTTAAAAATAGTTTAACAATGTCTAGACCCTAGGGCTGATGGGCCTAGAGAAAACATCACATCGAAATATTACAGGCCAACGGCTGCCGTTGCAGAGGCACTGCTTATACCCAGCCAGGGAAAGGGTAAACTTGAGACTTTCCGGGATTTTGGCCAAGGCCTTGGGCCTTAAATCTTGTAAAGTATTAAGCCCTAAATCATCTTTATATGTGTGACAAAAAAATGTTGTCTCACCCTAGGCGAATTTGCCCTAGGCCATAATAGATCTGCCATGGGCACACATGTTATCAAAGACTACCAACCGGTACCTACAGTTTTAATTTATTTTTAAAACTTGTAGAGATATCGTTGATATTTCCTTATTTACTTAAATAAAAATTCAAATATAACACCGTGTATATAATTAGTTACTAAACACACAAAAGTACCGCCAAACTGTTGTAAAATGACAGCCGCTCACAATGGCTATGAAAAAGTAGGTGCATGCCTGGCCCTAGGTGGCGCAAAACGTGTGCAAAAGAATACGCGGAATTTATGAATATAAAACACCTAAAGTTGTAACAATGTCAAATTAACAGACACATCGGCTTGTTGTAAGAACTGCATGGGTGAAATGCTATATAATGCCGGCCTACGCTTAGCCTAGTCTAGGGGGAAAAGCACTGATCGAAAACGGGCTACGGCTGCCGTTGGCGGAGTCACTGCCGATACCCAGCCATGGCAAGGGAATTGGCTGCTGATGGCCTGGAATTGTACGGCCTAGGGCCTAAAGGCTAGGCCACCACTATAGGCCCTACACCATAGACTTTAAATCTATAGCAAAATTGGCAAGTCCAAGGCTCAGACCATAACAAATGGCATGGAAAATGTTGCCTTTACCCTAGGCCTGCCAATGGCATACAATTCTTATGCATAATGCATCTAGACTATAGTAAAATTTGGTGAAGTAATGGCGAAAACTTACATATATACGATGATATTTCCTCATAAACGTAAAATTGTATAAATAAAAATATATAATAACACAGCGTAAATATTATTTATAAAATATCTAAAACTTAACGCCAAACTGCTGTAAACACGGCAGCCATTCCACAACAATGAAAAGTCACCGCTGTTAAAAAGCAACTGTTTTAGTAGGTGCGCCCACTGCTTGCTAGAGGTGGCACAATAAAACGCTGTGGCGTAAGAAATACGCGGGAATTACAAATACAAATAACGTGTGCGCTAGAATAGAAACAGCTTTATCTTGATAAGATGATGACTTACGCAAGGTAATCTTCCAGGCTATTTTACGTCTCTATTGTCTGGTTGCTGTCCACAGTCCAATGGCGAACATGTTGTGTTTCGGTTTTGAATAATTTGTGATTAGATTAGCTTGACCTGTTTAATTGTATACATTATATTAAGAATTTAGATATGAGTATTTATAGTCACTGTTGTTGTTTCGAAATTTTAACTGAAGGGAAAAAAACGTTCTGTGTTTTTCCGTGAATACTTTCCCGATTGCAGTTTATTTTTTTTTGCAACAATGCTCATATTCGTTTTAGTGAGAGCTGTAAGCGGAATAATATTGCAAAACCGGATACTAGTGCGAAATTCGGCATGGGGGTAAATAAAAATATCAAAATTAAAAATCCGCCGGGACCCAAAACCCCGTAAATCATCCCAAAAAATTGGAATAATTCATAGCTCTAACCCAAAATAGAATTTTTATTCAAATTAGTTTTTAAAATTATGTTTAAATGTGTTTTAACCCAATTGGCGTATTCTCATTTCCGTAACCACATTTTTTCAACCCCCATCCCTAATAGTTTATATTATATTTACTTTGATTTCCAGCATTCACCAGTGAGGCACCTAATGAGTTATCAGCATAAATTTTGGCCTAATGGTACTACTTAATAATCTGAAAAATAATCATCCGCCGGAGGGCAAGCGATATTTCACCCCTACTGTTTTTTACCACCCTTAACTTCGGGAAAAACGTTAGGTCGTATTTAATACATTACGAATATTTCAAATTGCTGATTAAAATTATGTGTCAATGTGTTATAGTAGGCCTACAGTCAACAAATCATTCATACAAAAAAAACTATTTTTTCACCCCCAACCCTAATAATTATTCTTTTAGTGACAATCACTGTATAGTAAATTACCAGCATGAATTTAGCATGGTTGTAGATAAAAATATAAGAAATACTATTCCATTGGGAGGCAAACGATATTTCACCCATAGTGCCCTTTACCATCCCTTAAACTTAGAATTGGTACTAGGTCATATTCTATACATTCTAATTATTAAAATTATCGAATAAAATTATGCTTAAGGATGTTTCGCACATGTTTTTTCTACCCCCACCCCTAGTAGACTTGCCAGCATGAAATTGGGCATGGTGGTAGATAAAAATATAAGAATTACTATTCCGTTTTATATTATGAAGGCAGCTTAGTCTTTGTGTACTTTGGGTTCTTTGCAGCGAGGTGTTGCATTGTCTTTCGAATGTGACATTGACAATAAGGCAACATTATCATACATGATCACAACATTACAAACAATACTCATCGTTGAAAATCTACCCTTCAACATACCCGAAATGTATTTCATTAGACTCGGTATTCGAGAAACGTTGTGGACAAAACAATCCTGAACTGGAGCCTGGTATGCTAGCGATTAGCCCGCTGCATGTTGGGGGAAATGGGGAACTTGTCTTGTTAAATCCGGCAACGTATCTGATACTGCAAGGAAGATGTGCTGTTTAAAGGGGCTAAAAATCCAAAAAAATATTTTTTACCACGTGATCTATAGCACAATACTACACTTAAATGACCGTTTAAAAAATTATATCTTGTAACTGTGATTTAAAACGAATTTTTTAATTTTTTTAATCCAGATATTTACGAAAATTAGTGTTTTTGGAAATTTCTTAAATCGGCTTTAACCTGCTCCATTTTTGGTCCACATAGATACAGAGCATAGTACCAATCTAAAATGCCCCTTTATAACATCGTGTCTTGAAACTGTGCCCAAATATACCCTCAAACACGCAAAAATATGCATTCCAAAATCAAACCCCATCTTGGTAATCAACATATCTTGACCGAACTACTCGCCCAAATTACAAAACAAAATATAGGGAATTTACATAAAAGGCTGAAGAGTACGTCAATAATGGCCAATATTTTCTTGATCAAAATCCTCCAAGGTCATGGGGCATAAAGATCGTCCCCATTTTATTTCTTATGGGAGATTTTTGCCGATGGGACCTAACTCGAAAAATGTCATGTTTGACAATTTTTTGGGATGTCAGTACATGGTGGCCCCAATAATTTTTCTGTTAATTGCTTAATTCATTACTAGGTAGCCTGAATGAAATATATTTTTTGAGTTTAGCGGTTAAATACCCCTTGAAAATCGACTACTAAATAATTTGATATATATAACTGACTTGTTTTACGTAGGGTCATGTGTAACTCAATTACCAAGAGCCTACACACGAACGCACGCCATGTTTGCCAGAAAGTAAAATCTGATTTACAAAAATCTCCAAAATTAGATACTAGCCGCAGTTTTATAAACAATCTTCATCGAGTATGATTAACCTGCTAAATTCATTACATTGCCAATCACAACATATTTTCTCTTTTCAATCAGCTATACGCTACACCGCATTTGTTGTACTAAAGGCTAGGTGGCTTATTTGTGTGATTTTATGTCATTGGATGGATAATTGTTCACTTTCAACCCTTTATTTGGTATTGGGTATTTGCAGGTGGTCACATTGCACTTGTAGAAAAAATAATTCATACATTGTCGAATTCATGATTTATGTTTACGGATCCAACGAGGAAAATTAATTATCGCGTATACATGTGCTATTATCAGTGACCACATTATTCTTGTTCATTGGAACCTTCTCAAATTAAAGTTTTTTGTGAATGTTATTAGACGAGAATTATAAAAAAAATGTTTTTTAGAGGCGTTACATAATAAAATCTCTCATTAACCACAATGTATAAAAATCAATTCTTGTCACCATTCTCTATTTTGCAAATGTAGCATCGAGGAATGCCAGAAAAGTCTCCTACCAGAGCGCGAGAGTGACAGACGTACCGGTCGCTTCGTCTTGGCGCCCGCTTTACAAATTTTCCTGTTTATCGAATATCTAAAATATTGCGCAATCGGCGGCCATTTTAGTAAATTTTCTAAATTTGGTAGAGGTGCCGGGTAGGTGTGGCATCGAAGATTTATTTTCTCCTCGTTCCGTAGGAATCAAGGTCATTCACACACACTTCACACACTCACACATTCACTTCCACATTATACTTCCAGAGACTCTTATACAAGAACCAACCGTCGCGACGCCTAGCGACGCCGGGGGTCGGCGTAGTCTTTTCGAGATTGACCCGGTGGTTTTCGGACGGGAATAGACGTGCTGCGTTTGTCCCAGCCAGATTCCAAAATTTCTTACCATCTTCATCGAGTCGGTCACGTCCAAACTAGCCCCTACTCGTCGACGCCCTATATACGGCGTCGTATATCGACTATGAATGCTTGCTTTATTTCCATTTAAAATTGTAGGCATACAAAGAGCCGAAAAAAGTACAAGTGTAAGGTTTACTTATTCCTGAACATCGGTAGGTCTGCGTATTGGAGTATACCTATAGAACCGACGCCTTGTGCTCACATTGAGTTCGACACTGAAGAAACGGAAATAACACTGATTCGTACTGGCATTCATAGATGAATGACATCAATGTGTAGCCAGGTCGACGAATGTGATAATATTATATATTCGATAGTCTGTATAAACACTAGCCTATCACTTGAACTGACTGGTTTAGTTCGAGCAACCCTCGGACATGACTAAACAACTAACAAGGACCCGACATGTTAAAAAAGTTGTATACGGGGCTAAAAGTACATACTTGGCCTAGAAGATATGAAGTAAAAGTAATAGGCTTACTAATGCTTGAAGCTCGTATCTTGATAGAACAAAGTGATCGTGGACATTTTCGTTCCATGTTGATCTAAAATATACTCAGCACTATCAACAGTAACTATTACCTGCACTATGAACAAGTCTCGAGGGAGGCAGGTCTTCTAGTGGACTAGGAATAAGTCGGGGGAAGAAAACGTTCGAAAATCGAAATTGGAGAAAATTTGCGGACTTCTGTCACCGCCTGCTAAAGCAGGGTTTGGCGGGGTAGCTACTAGCTAGCTGTGGTTTGTTTCGAACAAGTTTAAGCGCGGAACCAAGTCACCTTGGCAGATGAGCGATATGAGTTGTAATCCCATGTCCTTTGATATTGACTTATATTTTATTGATAAGTATCACCATGTTATAACTTAGCTCAAACACGCTTATTATGATTGGGTGCCTAAGCTAAGGTAGTATGTAGGGCTACCAATATTGTACTGTTGATAATGTATTGTGGAAATAAAATATCAATATAATTCTACTTCAATCTATCTAGGCTTAGGATATCGATACACAATATATGATAAGGCGTTTGATATTGATACCATGCTAATGATAATGCTGGGAAGTGTCCTAGTTATTGGCGCCCGCTTTCCAAATTTTTCTGTTCATCAAATATCTTAAACATTGCGAACTCGGCGGTCTTTTTTGTAAATTTTCTAAATTTGGTGGAAGTGCCGGGTAGGCGTGGCATCGAAAATTTATTTTTCTCCTCGTTCCGTAGGAGCCAAGGACATGAAATTTTACATTCATTTCCACATTATACTTCCAGAGACTCTTATACAAGAACCAACCGTCGCGACGCCCAGCGACGCGGGGGGTCGGCGTAGTCTTTTCGCGATTGACCCGGTATTTTTCAGACGGGAATAGACGTGCTGCGTTTGTCCGAGCCAAATTCCAAAATTTCTTACCATCTTCATCGAGTCGGTCACGTCCAAACTAGCCCATACTCGTCGACGCCCTATATACGGCGTCGTATATCGACTATGAATGTTTGCTTTATTTCCATTTAAAATTGTAGGCATACAAAGAGTTACATACGGGTACAGTTTCTTGACCCTTTAGATAGTACTATGGAAACGCCAAAGTCGTTGTTAAACGAGTGAGTGAGTGAGCCAAGTGTTGAGTACCCGGGAACATCCCCTTTCCTCCCCTATACCTAAGGATCTAGCCCAGTATGAGGAATGATACCGGGTACTCAACACATGGCTCACTCACTCGTTTAACAACGACTTTGGCGTTTCCCTAGATATTTAAATTGAACATTTGAAATGCGAATCGTGTTCAAAACGTATTAGCGTGAAACATTACCAAATTTCCAAGATAAAACAAAATCACCTAAGTTTTATTTCCCATTTAACACCCCTCAAAAATAATATGTGGGTGTAAAAATATAAAAAAAGTTCGAGCTAACGGGTATCGAACCTCAACCCTTCGTGTGGTAGGCTAAATGCTTGCCAATAGGCCATGCAAGCCACGTAGATGTGGTCCCGATAGCTGCTACTAAACAAATGCTATCGATATTTTAAATATCACATTTTTATTTATTGTAGGATTAAATCGCAATGGATCTAGTTGATTTTGTTAGCAGTTCTCAATAATTTCGTACCGGATGTCTGTTTAAAATTTGAGCCCAATCTGTTCAGCGGTTTGGCTGATTTTCGACGTACAGACAGACAGACAGACAGATAAAAAGACAGAATCACAGAATGAGAACCGTTCTAAATTGAACATTCAAAATGCGAATCGTATTCAAAACGTATTAGCGTGAAACATTAACAAATTTCCAAGATTGAACAAAATCACCTAATTTTTATTTCCCGTTTAACACCCCTCAAAAATAATATGTGGGTGTAAAATTAAAAAAAAGTTAGAACTGACGGGTATCGAACCCCATCCATCCGTGCGGTAGGCTAAATGGTTACCACTAGGCCATGCAGGCCACGTCAACCTCGTCCCGCTAACTGCTACGAAACAAATGCCATTGATATTATTAAAAATCACATTTTTATTTATTGTAGGCTTAAATCGCAATGAATCAAGCTGATTTTGTTAACAGTTCTTAGTAAACTCGTACCGGATGTCTGTTTAAAATTTCAGCGCAATCTGTTCAGCGGTTCGGCTGATTTTCGACGTACAGACAGACAGACAGACAGACAGACAGACAGAATCACAGAATGAGAGCCGTTTGAGTTGAATGGAGACACTCAGTCGCTCCGCTCCCTCGTTTAACTAGGGAAACGCCAAAGTCGTTGTTAAACGAGTGAGTGAGTGAGCCAAGTGTTGAGTACCCGGGAACATCCCCTTTCCTCCCCTATACCTAAGGATCTAGCCCAGTATGAGGAATGATACCGGGTACTCAACAAATGGCTCACTCACTCGTTTATCAACGACTTAAGCGTTTCCCTAGATATTTTAATTGAACATTTGAAATGCGAATCGTGTTCAAAACGTATTAGCGTGAAACATTAACAAATTTCCAAGATAAAACAAAATCACCTAAGTTTTATTTCCCATTTAACACCCCTCCAAAATATAATGTGGGTGTAAAAATATAAAAATAGTTCGAGCTAACGGGTATCGAACCCCAACCCTCCGTGCAGTAGACTAAATGCTGCTTCTAAACAAATGCTATCGATATTTTAAATATCACATTTTTATTTATTGTAGGATTAAATCGCAATGGATCTAGTTGATTTTGTTAGCAGTTCTCAATAATTTCGTACCGGATGTCTGTTTAAAATTTCAGCCCAATCTGTTCAGCGGTTTGGCTGATTTTCGACGTACAGACAGACAGACAGACAGATAGACAGACAGAATCACAGAATGAGAACCGTTCTAAATTGAACATTCAAAATGCGAATCGTATTCAAAACGTATTAGCGTGAAACATTAACAAATTTCCAAGATTGAACAAAATCACCTAATTTTTATTTCCCGTTTAACACCCCTCAAAAATAATATGTGGGTGTAAAAATGTAAAAAAGTTCGAGCTAACGATTATCGAACCTCAACCCTCCGTGTGGTAGGCTAAATGCTTACCAGGCAATAGGCCATGCAAGCCACGTAGAAGTGGTCCCGATAGCTGCTACTAAACAAATGCTATCGATATTTTAAAAATCACATTTTTATTTATTGTAGGATTAAATCGCAATGGATCTAGTTGATTTTGTTAGCAGTTCTCAATAATTTCGTACCGGATGTCTGTTTAAAATTTCAGACCAATCTGTTTAGAGGTTCGGCTGATTTAAGACGTACAGACAGACAGACAGACAGATAGACAGACAGAATCACAGAATGAGAACCGTTCGAGTTGAATAGAGCCACTCGGTCGCTCCGCTCCCTCGTTTAATTATCTGCAAACAGAGTATATGGAAAATCAGAGTAGTATAGGCCCTTATAGTACTAGGGAAACGCCAAAGTCGTTGTTAAACGAGTGAGTGAGCCAAGTGTTGAGTACCCGGGAACATCCCCTTTCCTCCTCTATACCTAAGGCTGGATCTAGCCCAGTATGAGGAATGATACCGGGTACTCAACACATGGCTCACTCACTCGTTTAACAACGACTTTGGCGTTTCCCTAGTTATTTAAATTGAATA
Organism: Sweltsa coloradensis; assembly: GCA_024449915.1. Lineage (NCBI taxonomy): Eukaryota > Metazoa > Arthropoda > Insecta > Plecoptera > Chloroperlidae > Sweltsa > Sweltsa coloradensis. Next base: position 22,462 of record JAMZAV010003466.1, read on the forward strand.
TTTAAAATGCGAATCATGTTCAAAACGTATCAGCGTGAAACATTTAACAAATTTCCAAGATAAAACAAAATCACCGAAGTTTTATTTCCCATTTAACATCCCTCAAAAATTATATGTGTGTGTAAAAATATAAAAAAGTTCGGGCTAACGGGTATCGAACCCCAACTCTCCGTGCGGTAGGCTAAATGCTTACCAATAAGCCATGCAAGCAACGTAGTAATCCTCCCGCTAGTTGCTACTAAACAAATGCTATCGATATTTTAAAATCACATTTTTTGATTATTGGGGGATTAAATCGCAATGGATCTAGCTGATTTTGTTAGCAGTTCTCAGTAAACTCGTACCGGATGTCTGTTTAAAATTTCAGCTCAATCTGTTCAGCGGTTCGGCTGATTTTCGACGTACAGACAGACAGACAGACAGACAGAATCACAGAATGAGAGCCGTTCGAGTTGAATGGAGACACTCGGTCGCTCCGCTCCCTCGTTTAACTAGGGAAACGCCAAAGTCGTTGTTAAACGAGTGAGTGAGTGAGCCATGTGTTGAGTACCCGGGAACATATCCCCTTTCCTCCCCTATACCTAAGGATCTAGCCCAGTATGAGGAACGATACCGGGTACTCAACACATGGCTCACTCACTCGTTTAACAACGACTTTGGCGTTTCCCTGGTTATAGAAAGTGAACATTTGAAATGCGAATCGTATTCAAAACGTATGAGCGTGAAACATTAACAAATTTCCAAGATAAAACAAAATAACCTAAGGTTGATGTCCCAGTCAACACCCCTCCAAAATAAAATGTGGGTGTAAAAATATAAAAAAAGTTCGACCTAACGGGTATCGAACCCCAACCCTCCGTGCAGTAGACTAAATGCCTACCAATACGCGTTTCCAAGATAGATGGCAGCACTAAAACGCAACATGTCGGACCGATCGGTGATAGAGGCGAGCTGCTTACGGCGAGCGCTGTAAATTCAGTTGTCTTCAACTTGATTTTTGTTACATTTCTGATCATTTGCGAAAACATTGTTGATTATGTCATATCGTCCGCGTATTTTATTAGTAAAATTTGTAAGTTTTGGGGATCGGCTTTATTAAAAACGGGAATTTAATGGCATTTTAAATTACAACAAATAATTGAGATTATTTGATGATATTAGCTCGAAAAGAACAAACCACACTGTTAAACTATATTAAATACAGAAACAGGTGTATCAAATAATGATGAATGATGAAGATCGATGACTTTTACCAAGAAAATGTTGCCCACCAATACTAACAATTTCAATAATTTACTTGATATCTAAAAATCAAAAGAGCTTCTAGCAAATTATAGCCCTACATGCACTTGTTTTGCAGTTTTCTACGTCTTTTACAATGTAAACGCAATCGGAGTAGGCCTATATATATTTATCTACTATACACTTAGGACTACTGTTTTTTTTAAAATATACATTTTATTAAAAGTAGGCCTATTGAATAGCTGATGGCCTATTTTTATTATTGTTTTGTATGTCAATAATGGCATGACGCGTCATTCTGCAGACAGCTTTAAAATCTTGTAGGCCTAGATTATATCATTATACTTTTTCTATTGTAATAATATAAATCGTGTTCATTATGATATTATGTATAATATTATGTAATAAATGAACAATAACGGTAAACGGTATGGCGCTACATTAATTATATTAGGTAGAAAAGGAGGTGGGACTTGTGCAAAGCCCTAATACAATTATTATTATTTTTGTTATTGTTTTGTTACTATTAATATGACTTTATTTATATTAAATTATCATAATAAAACTAAAGAAGTATATCTCAATTAAAAGTGCCATAAGAAGCGACCTATAGCCCTATACAGATACTGTATGTGTGTGTTCACTATGAGTTGTGAACATTCTTCACGGATTGAATTTGATTGAGTATTTATCGTACCCTGTTACTGTTAGCCTATATATTTAGTATAACTTATAGTCTATAAATACCAATTATTTATTATGATATTACAATTAGAGAATTGTAATATGGATACAAATGCCATCCTCGGTGTCTCATGGGTGCATGGGGCGCAGGTCTGAATATAGTAATATTATTCTGGTCATGGTCTCGAATTCCGCAAATTGGAGAGCGATTTTATCATTTTGGTGCATCCCCATGCTTTTGATTATCATCAATTAACAGCATTTTGGGAGAGAAAGCGACAATGTACCTGTGATTGTACATATTTATAAGTGACAAACACGGAATGACATGCGTTCTTCAAGTAAGCAAATAGCGCGCTCCTCCGACTATCACTGATCGGACAGTTGCATTTTTCGCCACCAGGTAGCAACCCCTTTGCTTGGAAACGCGTATAGGCCATGCAAGATATTGTCCCGCTAGCTGCTACTAAACAAATGCTATCGATATTTAAAAAATCACATTTTTATTTATTGTAGGATTAAATCGCAATGGATCTAGCTAATTTTGTTAGCAGTTCTCAGTAAACTCGTACTGGATGTCTGTTTAAAATTTCAGCCCAATCTGTTCAGCGGTTCGGCTGATTTTCGACAGACAGACAGACAGACAGAATCACAGAATTAGAGCCGTTCGAGTTGAATGGAGACACTCGGTCGCTCCGCTCCCTCGTTTAATAAGTATTTACGTGAGGCTTTTAGAGTCTTGCTTCAGGTGCTTGATACAAATTATGTGTACAAAGTAAAATAAGAAGGTCAGTACATGACTATTACAAACAATTGAATAGGTGACAATAAGATATGGTGGTCTACTATTTAGTTCACCTACAAGTATCAATAATTTGGCTCATAGAACCGAGGCATATTGCTTTTCAACACAGTTAAGTATCGTTTAGATATTCCTCAAGTGAGTAATATGCATTTTTGATCAGGAGTAATTTCAGTTTGTTCTTGAAAATATTTTTGTTTGAAATATGTTTTATGTTAGTTGGAAATTTGTTATATAATTTTGTATTAATGTAATTGGAATTGTTTTGAGTGATTTTACGCTAATGGTATTTAGTGCGAATGTTAATGGCCTGTCTAGTGTCATGCGAGTGGACAGTATTATATAATGGATATTCAGGGCTGGTTAGGCTCGTAGGAACGTTTTGAAAGTAGGGTGGGGCAAATCCATCAGAAGATTATGCTGTCGGCAGCTGGGGTCTGGGGCAAAGCCCCAGCCGCCAGAGGCTCTTTCGTCAAAGGCGAAACTATTTTCATAAGACTACAGTTATTTCGTCATGTTGTAAATGCTTTCGGACTCTGTAAACGATGTATTAATGCAACTATCTGCGTTCTAAAAACTCAAAAAAATGAACCTGAAGTGGCCCATTTTAGCAAATTTCAACCTAATTTTTTATGTAATGACAAAGCATACACCCAAACATAATCGTTTTTCCAAGGCGACTGTCAAATTGTATAAGTGTAAGTGTGTATTTACTTACTTCATAAATTCTTGGATTAGTATTTATTTACCTCAAACAAGTTTTGCACCCCCCTCCCTCCCCACCGGTTACTACGCTACTGGGGTTGGTAAAGTAACGCCAAGAATAGATAACGATATTTACGATTTCACACTCAAGCGCGACCCGGCACCTCCACCAAAATCATTGAATAGTACTAGCACACCCCTAGAGAAAATGAATTAGCTTGTTGGAAGTGGAAGAACTATATCAATGTTATTACTGTTAGTATTTATCAGAGGAGTGTATTTTCAATTAAAACATTATCCTTCCACACGGTACAGTTGACAGAATACCGGGACAATTCCCATCCAAAATTGAAAACCGATACAAATATGTCATTTTAACGAGTCTCTCGTGACATCGGTAGGCCTACAAGTGTTCTGAAAACGGTACTGTACCAGTCAAACCAGTACGTCCTTTCACCTTAGTTAAGGGTGATATATTTTTGTTACACAAAGTTCACACAAAACATTATTTCTGTAATGTAAACAATGGGCCAAATGATGGTATCTTCATTATTGTCATACACATAAGCAAGCTTTAAATTATTTGTCAGCAAGTGTTAAAAAAGACATATTTAACTTTCTATAGATCACTTATTAGGCATTATTTGCCAACGAGGATTAATCTCACGACACTAAAAGATCCTACACAAATCCATATAAATCCATGCTTGATACATTGGTTATCATCTGTAAACTCTTGGAAAAACAAAGGTTGTTGTATATATGGTTCTGTAATTTAAAAACCAATGGCACACATTGAGTTCGACACTGAGCTGGGCCTAGGCCCTAGAGAGGCCGTAATAAAGTACAAGTGCTAGGCTTACTTATTGATGAACATCGGTAGGTCTGCGTATTGGAGTATACCTATAGAACCGACGCCTTGTGCTCACATTGAGTTCGATACTGAAGAATCGGAAATTTCACTGATTCGTACTGGCATTCATAGATTAAAGACATCAATGTGTAGCCTAGGCCGACGAATATGATAATATTTTATATTCGATAGTCTGTATAAACACTAGCCTACCACTTGAACTGACTGGTTCAGTTAGAGCAACCCTCGGACATGACTAAACAACATACAAGAACCCGACATCTTAATTAAGTTTTATACGGGGCTAAACGTACTTATACTTGGCCTAGAAGAAATGAAAAAAAAGTAATCGGCTTACTAATGCTTGAAGCTCGTATCTTGATAGAACAAAGTGATCGTGGACATTTCGTTCCATTTGAGCTAAAATATACTCAGCACTATCAACAGTAACTATTACCTGCACTGTGAACAAGTCTCGAGGGAGGCAGGTCTTCTAGTGGACTAGGAATAAGTCGGGTGAAGAAAACGTTCGAAATTCGAAATTGGAGAAAATTTTGCGGCCTTCTATCACCGCCTACTAAAGCGGGGTTTGTCGGGGTAGCTAGCTGTGGTTTGTTTCGAACAAGTTTTAGCGCGGGACCAAGTCACCTTGACAGATGAGCGATATGAGTTGTGATCCCAAGTCCTTTGATATAGGCTTATATTTTATTGATAAGTCTCGCCATGTTAGATAAAGTAGGAAAACGCTTAAGTCCCGTCGCGTTAATGGATGAGATTTTTTGTGAGTTTTTTGTTTGCGTAGGACCACTTTTCCTTTGCAAGTGCTTTTTGAATGCATTGTAGGTGATTGTTGTCGAGTTACTAATGTAACTTGTTAAGTGTTATTATAAACCTCTAAAAAACTCATATTAAAACCTTTATTCTATGGATTCAGGCTATTTTTTCAACTTTTTCTTTCGAAAGGTGCTACATCACCATAACCTTAATGTTCATGTGAAATATGAACTTTGTAGCCCCACCCGTTTGGTCAGAATCGGCCCAAATGTCACGAAAATATCGCACTAAAAATCGAAAAAAAACGTAAAAGTGCGATATTCATGAGAAATATTGATTGTACCCAAAAACGTGGCACGTCTAAGTTAAGAGATTTCGAAGGTCCCCTTCAATTTTCATCATGATCGCCTTTGCCGTTTGCCCGGAATCGTGCGAACAAACAGAAAAAACAAAAAAACAAAACCAAACATTGGAGCTAACTTTTTTGAGGGGTCAGTGAAATTAAAGTTTTCGCTTCGCTCGCTAAGCTCATCCATTAAAGCTAATATAAATATTAAATATGTTCAATTCTTCCCGTGTATATAAAAGCCTGTCCCAATGCAGTTTAGGAAATCCTCTGCAGTGACAGGCGACGGCCGGGGATATTATTGAATATGCCCTACTTGATTTTTCAAGAAATACATCTAATAATGTGGGCCTAGCAAATTTCATATCCATTTTGACGGTGATGGTTGATATCAGTGTTATGGTGCTATTGCACCAGTGCACAATAGCCCCAGTAGCCACTGAAAGTTAAAGTAAGGCCTACATTTTTATAATCTTATGTTTGGTGTTATCTAGTGGGCCTAGGCCTTGACTAATCGAGGGTTGTTCTCAGGCCATGGCCAAGGGCCTACTTACGAATTTACGTAAACAAATATTGATTAGGCCTAAAGCATACACAAAGCCTACACATTATCCGACACAATGACAGCCCATAATACTCTTTGGGGTATCGGGATACTTGGGAAATTCAAATGAGTTGCTTACAGAAATATTATCTGCCTTACAGATGTCAATAACTACTATAACCATATTTTGTTAGGCCTATTACGGTACCCTACAAACCAACGAAAAGCTGAAAGAAAAGCATACTTATAGGCCCTAGACTAGAACGGGCCGAAATAAAGTACAAGTGAAGTTGTAGGCTTACTAATTCTTGAAATTTGGATCGTTGAGAAGTGATTTCGTTTCATTGACATGTTGATTTTAAAGTACACAACACTTTTTCAACAAATTACTATTATCAATAAATCACTTGAACAATCACTTAAACAACCAGTAACTAAAACACGTCTTGCAGTAGTGTCCCTGCAACAGGGAATGGAGAAAATCGTTCGAAATTCGAAATTCAGTAAATTAGGCGGCCCGTGCCCACAGCCTGCTACAGATGTGTTCAGGCGGGAAACAAGCTGTGATATATTTCGGACAAACTTTGTGCGCGGTCATTTTAGGTTCAGTGCCATTCGAAATAAATTCACAAGTCACGTTGACAGATGAGCGATCAAAGGTGTAACAGGCTGATTGAATGTCGTTTATATTTGCATTATAGCTGAAAGAAAAGCATGCTTATAGGCCCTAGACTAGGGGCGCGTTTGATAATGCAAGCGGACAGAGAGACAGAGTCCTCTCCGTCACGTGACTAGAGAGAACAGACAGCGCTCCGACATCTGGCATTTATCAAACACTATTTTAAGTAGCTACGCGCTCTTTTCAAAAGCAATGTAGAGAAATAAAAGCAATGTAGCCTTGACGCAAAATGTAAGATGAAAGAGTGGCTCCACTAGGCTTAAAACAAGTGTCATTTTAGGTAAGATTCCGATACTTTCGATTCTTTGATCGTTTAGAACTGCACATTGTCTATAGAAAATAACTGACTAGCTAGGCCCTACTGAAAGGCCTAGGCGTAGGGTAGCTGAAGTGAAAGAAGCCTAGAGAACTATTGAGTACAGTGGGATATAAACGCAATGATATAGGAGAGCCTTAATGCATAGGCCTAGGGCTTGTGACTACTCCTAGGGTTTATTTATTTATTTATTTATTTATTTTTAAGTACAATTAATATCATTTCAGATGACCTTGTACGTGTCAATACATATGATTGTACAATCTTATGTCACTTAAAACCTAGAATCCAATCATTCGTCTCTTATTTCAGCAAACATACAAACATAATATATACAAACTCCATTACTATATACAGACAATAAATATCCATTAGGCCTACATACTCACATTCATAGATATATACCTATTCTAAAGATTAGCACTTGTTTTTTTTAAATACACACAGTTTAAAATTCCTCCACTGAGTATAGTACTTTGTTTATCAAGAATTCTTTCAACTTAACTTTAAAATTGTCCTTTCTGTTAGCTAAACTTTTTAGATTATCTGGTAGTTTGTTCCACAATTTTGACCCAATATGCACGGCCACGCTATCGTGGCAGCGTAAACGTAGGACGCCTATGACTGGGCCTAGGCCTAGGGTAGCCTAGGCCTAGACAACCACATGACATGCAGTGCAAAATGTAGAGGCTTCGTTACTTTTAACCCGGACTATCAACTTTGGCCTAGGCAGTCCAGTCTATTTTTTATTCGGTTGACGTTCTAACTTAAAAACTTGGTTAGGCATGGACTCTCTATTGTAATCCAGCCAAGAAATGAGTGATTATTTGGACACTAGAATATTAAACGCAATTAAAAATAACACTTACAGCGTTCTGCTAATGTGTCTTATCGACGAGATGCACGAACTCACTTAAAATTACGGTGTTGGAATGCATACACTACTGGTTAAAATTTAAATTTCGCGGCTTGAGTAGAGAGGACTCCGTCGCTCGCTCGATTTTCGCCGTGAGATTGGAGAGCTCTCCGAGCGAATCGCTCCGGCAATATCAAACACGACAGAGTGCTCTCGGAACCCATTATCAAACGCGCCAGAGCCTCGGCGGAGCGCTCGGAGAGAACCGAGTGCATTATCAAACGCCCCTCGGACGGGCCGAAATAAAGTACAAGTGAAGTTGTAGGCTTACTAATTCTTGAACTTCGGATCGTTGAGAAGTGATTTCGTTTCATTGACATGTTGATTTTAAAGTACACAACACTTTTTCAACAAATTACTATTACCAATAAATCACTTGAACAATCACTTAACAACCAGTAACTAAAACACGTCTTGCAGTAGTGTCCCTGCAACAGGGAATGGAGGAAATCGTTCGAAATTCGAAATTCAGTAAAATAGGCGGCCTGTGCCCACAGCCTGCTACAGATGTGTTCAGGCGGGAAACAAGCTGTGATATATTTCGAACAAACTTTGTGCGCGGTCATTTTAGGTTCAGTGCCATTCGAAATAAATTCACAAGTCACGTTGACAGATGAGCGATCAAAGGTGTAACAGGCTGATTGAATGTTGTTTATATTTGCATTATAGTTGAAAGAAAAGCATGGCTATAGGCCCTAGACTAGGACGGGCCGAAATAAAGTACAAGTGAAGTTGTAGGCTTACTAATTCTTGAACTTCGGATCGTTGAGAAGTGATTTCGTTTCATTGACATGTTGATTTTAAAGTACACAACACTTTTTCAACAACGTAGTCGCCACACGAGTTACAGTCTGTCCGGGGTTTAGTTTAGGGCAAGAGTATTTGGTAAACTTCAGTTGGTCACACCACTTCACCAAAGTTGAACTCCCCTACCCCCGAGTAGGGCCTAACTGACCAGCAAAACAAATCAGATGCAAGCCCCAAATCCAATCATTCTGTCTACCTGGAAATGCTTGTAATAAAGCTGAAGACAAAAATAATTTCAACCACACGGAAAGAAATCGGCTTCAACTGCTTGCAACATAATAAGTCCACAATATTAGGCCTATTAGAGATTTTGATGATAAGGAAATAATATTTTTCAAATTCACTTTCAACAAAAATAAAAGTTGCGATTGAAGTTATAAAATCATAGGTGATTTAATAAAATCAATAGCGGAAATTTATCATTGTAATATATGACGTACACACCAAGGTTTTGTTACTGTAGTTTCCACAGTCAAATTTGACATTCGTCACCACGCATAAGTAAAATTTTCAACGTTAAACCGAGCAGAGAATTGTGGTCGCAGTTATTTTGGCTCATTTCTCACAACTTTCACATTGTTCTTTTATGCCAGAATATTTCGAGTTGGAACAATCTGAGGGCTGCTTCAGCCCCTGAGCATGCGCAGTAAAACTTCAAAATTTTGGCATATACATTTTACTAAATTGCTATCAAGATTTGAACACAAGAATGAAGATTCGCGTTCGGTCGTTTCTTCCGCGAAAGTTTGATTACTCCCTGATTTGCTGTTCCTGATTTTTGGCAAACCACATATTCGTTTGAGTGGGATCGTCTAATAAATAAGTTTTTTTCTTTTCGATTTTCTTTTTTAATGTTTTTTTCCTTTCTTTCTTTCTTTCTTTTTCTTTCTTTTGTTTTCCTTTTCTTTTTTCCTTTCCTTTCTTTTCTTTTCTCTTTTTTTCCACCCCTTTTTTATATTTGATTTATTAATTAATTGCGTTTAATATCCTTTTTATTTGTTATAAAAATTGTTGTGTTTTAATGCATTGTTGTTGTAATGTTACTATTTCAAATATTTACTAAACTGTTGTTCATTGTTGTGTCTACATAAAGGCCTATGTAATTAGATTTATTTAGTTGTCCGCCTTTGTAAATCAGTTTTATAACTGAAACATAAAATGTTGATGACTTAATGGAATGTGGTTCAAACTCATGCATTTATGTCGTAGTCGTCGTGGTTGATGAATAGTCCGTGTCCTTCACGTCGGAAGTCTACTCAAACGATCGCGAGGGTGACTTCGGTGACGCAGAGCGAGATGACTCTTCGCGGAGAGGAGAAACTGGCTCGTATGGAGAACACCTACGTCTTCGACATGGGTTAGATCGCCGAGTGTGTAAAGCTCGTATGTATTCAATATAAGCGTCAGAGGGCCACTTTATGGGAGAAGACGAGTTTGTGGGTAACTTCATGTCTATAATAATGATGGTAGTGACTTCTGACAGATTATCGTCGTTGGCATACGTTGCAGGTGCGGTCACTTCCATTGGTTCCATCGTTTCCTGGGGAGAAGCGAAGATGGAGACAATAAGGATTGCTCAGGTGCCACAGATGGTATTTCCCGTAGAGTTAGCCAAGATGTAGCCAATAAGGACTGCCCAAGTGCCATATATTCCATCGTTTCCTCTGGAGTCAGCAAAGATGGAGACAATATGGACTGGCTTCGGGTCCAATAAATGCCATCGTTCCCTCTCGGAGTAAGCAAAGATGGAGACAATATGGACTGCTCGGGTCCAATAAATGCCATCGTTCCCTCTGGAGTAAGCAAAGATGGAGACCTGGACTTCCTATACGCTGTCACAGTAGTCACAGTGAACGTCCTCGTTATGACAGAAGGCCTAGATGTGGACAATAAGGACTTCCTAGGTGCTTCCTCAGTCATAGATGTCGTCTTCGCAGAAGGCCTAGATGTGGACAATAAGGACTTCCTAGGTGCTTCCTCAGTCATAGATGTCGTCTTCGCTGGGACAGAAGGCCTAGATGTGGACAACAAGGACTTCCTAGGTGCAATAGATGGCATCGTTTCCTGTGGAGTGTGCCAAGATGTGGACAACAAGGACTTCCTAGGTGCAATAGATGGCATCGTTTCCTGTGGAGTGTGCCAAGATGTGGACAATAAGGACTTCCTAGGTGCTTCCTCAGTCATAGATGTCGTCTTCGCAGAAGGCCTAGAAGTGGACAATAAGGACTTCCTAGGTGCTCCTCCTTGCCGATGGCGAGATTCGAACCCGTCACATCCCGAATCAGAGTCGCACAAGTTACATATGAGCCATTACTATTTTTTTTTTATTATTATTATCGTGGGAAACTTGTTATAGGGTGCAATTAGCCCCTCTTCAGGTGAACTAAGTATGTACGGATAGGAAATTGTGAAGGGATGTCCGAGGGCTGATTAAGAGGACTCAATCCCTTGCATTCGCCTTAACGACTGAGGAAAACCTCGGAAAAACCTTCAGTCAGGATTGCCGGTCTCGACGGGATTCGAACCCGGGACCTCCCGCATCAGAGTCGAGCGCTTAGCGCCCGAGCCAACACTGTCGGTGACATTACTATCGGTATCATTAATTTGTTAGAAAGCTTAGAGCGTTATGAGATAAGAAGATACAGATAGATAGATCTATGTTGCTCGTTTGGGGAATGTAGCATGACTCAGACATATATCTCCTTCAAATGGTACCAATAGGATCGTATCTGTTCTAGGATTGTTTAGGGGTTACACTTTTCAATGATGAACACATCTCTAACAACAGGCACTTGCTTCTTTATTAACACATTAATGAATTTTGATTACTGGCTAGCCTAAGCAATGACTATTGACGTGTGTGTAATTGACTATGATTACTATGCATGACTACCCATCTGAATGAAACTTATATTCTGGACATTTTGGTCCTACCGTTTATCGAATCACACTGGTAGAGTTCTGATTGGCTTTTAGCTTGTCCTCCGTCTCTTGTGCCGTAGGTCCTGGGTTTGACTCCTCTTGATCCCACGTCGACAACCAGTCCCAAAGCTCTCTCCTTCGCTTTCCACACAAGTTGGTCGTTCGGTGGCACTCTTTCGACTCTCCCTTCGCTTCGATTGCCCACCTCTTTTCAATCATTTCCAAAACAACAAGTTTCCATAGGAAATGCAATCGTTGCATTTCAGCTGTTTTTGTATAATTTAGTTATTCAACAAATCTTCATAATAATGTTATAATTTCTTCAATAAAACCTTATTCAGCAAAAGTCTAACAACATTATCTAGTCCATGTTGTTAATAATTTGTCGCACTTGCAAAACATTCAAGCTACTTGCTTCTCTTGAGTATAAACTTGCCCCACATTCTCCAAGCTCCAAAACAAATAAAATATGCAGTTTAAATATTCAAAGTAAACATCAGTTTACATCATAGCAAGCTATAAACAAAGCCCGAACCAAAACCAGTATCCACATGTACTATAATTTAAATATGAAACTCACAGAAAAACCATGAAATCCAACGATTTCATGACAAATTAATCGGATAGAATATTTTACTTTTCACTTTCCGTTCAGAAATCTTAATGCAACGTGCATCTTTCCGGGCATTGCCCAGCTAGACACTGCCTAAGTTGTATCCACACAATCCCCTTGTGATTGACATTCATTCATTTGTCTCACTCAAGATTGCATTGTATCGAATACAAGCCACGACAACCGCGTGAGTAAATACTCTTTTACTAATTTAAAAACGATTCAACTCGGATCCAGGCTACATGTTCAAATGTTATAGTACAAATAAATGCAAATATTAATAAATAGAAAGAAAAGAACACAACTTGACGTGTTCACAACGCGCTGTCTATGACGCCACTGATTTCCTAGCAGGGTGGAGAGCTATAAATGTGTCATCATGTTTTGAAGAGTTGCTCAATTAAAAGGGTGAAAGTACCTTATAAATGTGTCACCATGTTTGAAGAGTTGCTAAATTTATAAAGGGTGAAAGATAACTTATAAATGTGTCACCTTGTTTGAAAAGTTACTAAATATAAAGGGTGAAAGTGATAAATGTGTCACCTTATTTGAAGAGTTGCTAAATTTAAAGGGTGAAAGTGATAAATGTGTCACCTTGTTTGAAGGGTTGCTAAATTTAAAGGGTGAATGGTATACATGTGTCATCTTGATTAAAGTGTTCCATCCGTGGGTAAACCGACATATAGAAAAGAACTTCAACGTAGACCCGATCGCGAAATGGTAGGGTTGGGCAGAAACGCGTCACGTATGAGCTATTAAGCCGGAACGGAAAATCTACCAAGATTGTTGTAACTTCTGAACAGAAGTCTATGAGAGTACTTACCAAGTGTCAAACTTCGGCAATATCCTGCTAGATAGTACCAAACTTCCAAATATCTGTATAGAGATGGCACTCTGATACTAAAACTTTCCACTGATTTCTGCTGCAATTGGGACGACTGCTTTTTGAAGAAGTCTCAACGCACTACGAGTTTCCGGTAAGTTCTAGTTAGGAGGCGTGGCTCTAAACCAAAGAGCTCGCACGGCAAAGACACGGTTATCATCTCGAGCCTAGCTTCGGTGCCTTCTTGATTCGTGATCAAGTGCACAGGGAGGGGGGGAAGGCATTAAAATTTACCCTCAGGAAGGAAACGCATAAAATTGTTCACAATACTCCTTCACCTAATATAAAAAATAGGAAACAATTTCCGAGCGATAATAAAGGAATCGTCATCATTGCCGACTGTTCACATAAATATGGCAACCTTGTCTAAGTTATGTTCGTCAGCAAGATAGATGACGGATATGCCCCCCTCCGCCCATTCAACGTTCAATTCTCTGTATGTCCATGACGTCATCGACTTTGTTGGGTTATCTTCCCAGTATGTGGCGGCCTCATTCCCGTGCACGTAGGCATTCTTGAAGATTAACACAGTCATTACTGACCAACCTAAAAAATAAAAATCAAACCTGGTGGCGGTTTCTCGTAGTGCTATTGGCTCCGAAGCTTCACCTACCACAAAGAATTAGTAAATTAATCATCAATTTCGGTAGGCCTACAAATTACTTATCTTAATGTTTATTTTACTTTTTACGTTTTCTATTTAGATGTTAATTTTGCTGTGTGATTTTGTCTGTGTGACTAAAAGAAACCAACGCAACAATAATTTAAGGCTCTTATGTTGCGGCCCCAATCTTTCATGAGGTCGAGAAAACGTGGAAAGATAAGAATTAAGAAGATTTCAATTGAAATAAAGAAACTGTGGAAACAAGAGCAGCGACTATACCATTGGTTGTTACATCACACGAACGGTAATAAAGAACCAATCTATGAGATCCAGTTCGCGTAATCCTCAATTAATTCAACGGTTTTGATTAAAAAATTCGTGAAATCTCCGTAATAAATTCAACGTGGTGAACTTCGAAAAGTTATTCTAAGTACATAGATTTGTATAACAAAAATTTTCGTCCTGGTTATCAACGTTTAAATTCAAATCATGTTTGTCAAATTTCGATAGTTTCAAGTTTTGGACTTACCTATCGCATTGATTTTTTAAAGGCTAATTCTTGTAAACTAAGTGTGGATATCAATATAAAGGAACTCCATTAACATTCTTGCAAAATTTAGTAGAGATATATCCAACCGTTCAGCTGCAATCGTAACACCTGAGCGCGCGCATTTGAGTTGGGCCGAGCTCAGCGCCCCCTTGTAATTCCAGCCGGAAAGTTCGAGAAATAGTTCGTTTTCTCGTGGTATTAACAAATAACATTACACGGTATCACACATCAACACACTGCAATTATTCAATATATTTTAGTATATTCGTTTGTTGAATTTTTTATTTCATTATTTTCTATTCATTTCTTTCTACGTTTAATTTTATTTGTAATACATTTAACATAAATTCATATTGTTTTTCATACATTTTTGTGTTGGCTAACATGCAATAATCATGCAACGCAGCAATGGCCCGTCCAATCAAAAACATGCAAAGCAGCAGGTGAACAATGGCACGTCCAATCAGAAATCAGCTGGTGTGAGATAGAGTTTGAAGGAGAGCACTTCGCACTCGCCGTCAGTTCTAGTCGAGGTGTCACTCAAGAAAGACCTGTTCCGTGTAGCAGCAGCTATCTTCCAGGAGCAGCCAGCAACGTCTTCTACTTGGCACCATCATCAACATACAGAAGACAGGATGCCGCAACGAAGGAACTCCGTTTGGGCCCTGTGGGCTTCTCTGGTGATCGTCATGTTTCGTAAGTTAATATTTCAACAGTTTTCGCTTAGAAAGTAACAACTATTTAACTTTTTCTGTCTTTCTTAGATTTGTGCTAATTTCAACTGGCACATCTTTTTTTTGTATACATGTTATTATTTCTGCAACTTTATGGATACGTTACTTAGGAGTATGTTTCATTATTTGGCCGGCTTAATGTACAAATTGGTATGCTGTTGTGTTGTGTTGTGTTGCCTCGTCGATAGCTGTGTCTCGCCCACAGACTTTAGTGTCTGGTGAATAGCAACACTAACTCTCACCATCGTTGTTGAATTTAGATATATCACGGTTTATAATACTCTGGACTTGCGGGAAGAGTCTGGATTTGCAGGACCCACCCAACACCTGACGTATTGGAATGTTGTGTAATGTGTCAGGCCGGACGCGCGAGCTCACGAGGTGCATCACGTACCAACATTCTTGCTGACGTCACGATCACGAGCCAGTGCATGGTGTCGGTATGACACATCTGGTCAGGAACTTCTCGGGTTACTCCTGGTCGTGTTTGTTAATGGTTTACGATTCTACTTTGACTGCATTAATAACACACCGATGCTATTCGGGGAAATGTCGGATGGTTATTTTTCATTACAATACACTAGGAAAACGCCAAAGTCGTTGTTGGACGAGTGAGTAGCACAATTACATTTCAAGCTGTAGTATGCATGCATGCATGCAGCTCTGACTCATCAAGTCGAGACTTGTCTAGCTGCTACTGCTGAGATCCCGATATCGCTAGGCTCGTGGACGCGGGCGACTCCAAAACAATGAAAACATATCACATCGCCAACGCCAAAGTATTGAAGCTACAAATATTCCAAAATATGTGTTAGAAAGGTCAATACATGAACTCGAGTTCGACTCGATATGTTCTGCATCCATCTTTTATGCTCCTCAAATCAAATCCAATTTAGCAAAGCTCTGCAAAACACGATTTTTGTCAGTAATTAATTTTTTGTAAGTTGGCAGGCCAAGCTATAATTCTGAAATTTTTCACAGTTGTTATCATTCATAATGGTAACATTGGTGAGAACGGGGTATTTTTTTCCAAAGCGAACTTTAAGTTTAAAAAAATAAAGTAGTAATTTTTACAAATATTAATTTTTTGTAGGTTGGATTCCTGTGAATTTTGCTGTCCATGTTAAGGTCAGGATTTCCCTTTGGTTAGTTTCAAGCAAATCCGCTAGTTGGGCGCTACTGGTCAAAACTACGCGGGCGTTTGAATGTGGTTTGGTTGAAAGTGCCCCGTAAAGGTAGCAACTTCTCAGACGTCTGTGAATGGAAGGCTGCATCTCTTTGGGGGTTGCGGGGGTGGGGGGCGAAGGGCGAGCGGTTTAGAGCAAAAAAGGGTCTTCTTCTCTAGGTATTGAACTATTTTCATAAAAGAATAACAGATTCTGGAAGAAGGGTCCGGCCATTATAAATACTCTTTTGTGTGCAAAACTTTACAACAGACCAATTTAGTTTACAACCGTTATCATCCACTCTGCTACCTTCATCAAATCTGTCAATCTAACAATCGCGACGAATTTAAATAATTATTGAAAAGTTACTTTTGTCAAGAAACAAAAAATTGATTCCTACAGCATTTATATAAGTAAAGTTGTATTGTGATATAAACGTTTTCACTTGTAATGAGAGTGAGACACAATCTTGTGTCTCATTGGGGGATAATACACATATTTGTAATTTACATTGTTTTTCTGAAACACTGAACAGAGATTTCATTTGATTACGTATTGATAAGTGTTTTTTAGTCACATATGTATCAAGATACTTTTTTAATAACAATGCACAATGAGTACTAATCATCCGAATTCTATTCCTTGTACACGAAGTCAAAGTGGAAATGGAATTTATAATCATCATTGAACAATTGCGATTGAATCTTCTTCCTTTTGTTGATGATGAAATGACACAACCGATTGATTCGGGAGATGGAAATGAGACAAGTAGCAATACCATTCGAAGACAGTGCACGGGGTGACGCCTGCGAGGAATGTATACAGGGTTTCTGTCCGATCATTGATTTACATCCGTCTGCGAGTGGAGGAGACTTACAGATGGGTTCCCTAAATTTACCTTCAATTAAACGGGAAAACACAAGTCACGGCACGACAAGTCCACACTAAAAGCATTACGGTATAGGCTACAACAACAAGATGTGTTTTGTGGTTGATTCTCGATGTGCATGATTATATTATTTGGAAGGATGTTTTTACACACATAATGATAGAAATTTTCATATCATAATCACCATAATACATTTCGTCGATTGATTAGAACTTTGCCTGTCAGATTGTACCAGTTATTACAAATCCTCTCAACAAGAGCCCGAATGTGATTTGATGAGCTAATATTGCACTCAAAAAATATTATTTTATTGTTTGAATAATTTTTCAAACGTGTTGGAGTCAAATACTTCTCTCAAGTAAATGAGTTGTATCCCTTGAAAAGGGTTTCATATACAAAATATAACCTTCTTTGTATGCGATGGTTTTCAACTATTGTTAATATTGAACGTGAATATTACCTCCAATAAAAATGTAATTAATTATTTTAAAAATCGTATTTAGAATCTACCCCTCGGTCACAGAACTTATTACGTGATGTAATTTGATTTTACTTTACGCCTCACGATATGTATAAAATAAAATAAACATTCAATCACTAACATAATCGTTCCAGAGCCCAAGCTGTCGCTTTCATTCACTATTTGGCGCAGATAAACAAACTCTCCAGAAAGTGGATAATGCAATCAGGTGTCATAATAATTCTAGTGTAGAATGAAAATACAAAAATTGATAACAATTATAATTTATGTTCAATCTTACTATCAGGGTATACCTTTCTAGAGAATACCCGATCCGATCCGATGTGATACGACTACTTTTAATTGCATATATTAAAAAATAAGCAATGTCACATTTTTGCTCTTCTTATGCCAATAAACCTCGTTGAGGATTCGATCAAAAATAATGAACACACACACAAAAATTTAAGACACTATCATGTCATTATAGCTTGTTCAATACTCGCGATCGAAAATAATATACACAAGAAACCACAAAATCAATGACACATAATGATGTCGGGAGGGAACTTGTGAGTAGAAGCCCCCCGCCCACTAACGCCGGCCAAATACACATTTCGATTCTGAAAGAAAGGTCTTTCCCATTATAAACATATCTTTTGTGTGCAACAGCCAATTTCGTATACAACCATTTAGGTGGTCCGCCACACCGCTGCCTTCCCCATTTTATGTCGATTTTCAACCTCACAATGTCAACAATTTGAATAATAATTATATTTGAATAGTTAAAATCCAAATCTTTTTTTATAATAAACACACATTTATTTCTACAGCATTATAGTAAAAAATTGTGAAGAAGGCAAATTAAATTTTGTGTGTGTGTGTGTTTACATATTTGCTACAGAAAATGAAGTGTAATTTTACTCATTTACATATGTCCACGTTATGTACCCAATAAATCGAACTACAATTCGAAACTATATACAGTATTGTCGTGGTACTGGTACAGCATTTTTTAAATTATTTTCACAAGCTATTTTATAGAACCGAATTCAGAACCTTGGGACTCGACAAAGCAATGATCTCCTTATCCGCCCGAGCCAGTTCTAGGAACCAAGGTGGATTTTGTTTTCATCTTGCAATGTTTGAAAGGGACCATGATGAGTGACTGAGTAGACCCCCCCTTCCAAACACATTCGAAGCAGGCCATAAATACAAGGATTTTAGTGAATGTAATTTTGGGGGTTTTTTTTTTAGCATGCTTACTTTTTTATGTTTTGGCAATTTGCACCATTCCAGTGCCATGCTAATGGCCACCGGCCATAGCATATGCGTTGCACGCTCTTATAGATTATAATAACACACACGAGCAATATATGCATAAAATAAAATAATACATAAATTATACAAAACAGTGCAATATTTCAAAATTTATCCAATTGCTATCAATGACACTAACGAATATTATAGCCCATTACGGAAGGCGATAAAAATAATATACTCATACACATATTACACATAAAACAGTATACTCAATGATGAAATCAATGACACTCCCGTGTCAGCACAGCACAGCATATCAATAAATCTATGAATAATGTTTTTCTGCAATTATTATCTTATGACCGACTTCCACATTCGTATTATTTCAGGGGATGAGGACACAAAATCGCCTATAACCGGCTTTATAACATATACTTTTTTTAAATTGTTACTACTGCAAATAATATGATTGTGTGAAGGATAATAATAATAATATATCTTTTCGCATCGGAAACGCCGGACTCGGCTTCGGCTATGATGCTACTGCTAGGGAGTCGGACAACAACCGTACTGTTTTTTTGTCAGGGATTCTGTCGCAAAGTTTAGAACCCAACAAATCTCTGCCTCACACAGCCCTCAGCCCCCAGACCCTAAACTCATCAATAAACGTATTTCTGAATTCTGAGAATCGCCTTCAAAGGGTATTTTCTATATTACTTTTATTATCTAGGGTATACTATGCACCATTCACAACAACCTTGTGCAAAAAAAAAAATACCATCTCTAAACTAAAAGTAGAGTTGATAAGCGTTATCTCGGTTTTTAATAACTCATTGTCTTATTTACATTTTTCTACGCTTTTAGTTTTTTTGCGAAGTGTTTATCCTCATATTTAAGGAAATATCCGATTTAAATCATATCAAATGGTTATTTGATTTGTTTTTGCAATTTCTCTTAGAATTGAGCTACAATTGTGATTGAAAAAACATTTTAGGCCTTGTTTTGACTTAATGAATTGAGTAACTATATGTATAATCACTAAATTGATAAAAATTACCCCCCTTTCAAGCCATTCCTTTCAGGTCCTTTCACAGGTCGTGAAATTGCTCTATTGTATTCGTCATGCATCTCTCCATCCTTTCTTCAAGCCAAAAAAAGTATTTACTTTTGGAAAGGGTTGGGTTGTTGTCATTTGTAAAACGTTCACAGACTGTATAAATTAATGTATTGTGCAAATTCAATCACAAAGGGCCCGTAATGTAACTAATATTATTTCAATCTTATCACTTAATTGATGAGTCGAGTCAAAATTATACTACACACACACCTGTCTAGCCCGCATTTTCCGTTTATTTGAGTTTTTGAGAGGCGATTTTAGCTTTAGTTTCATTTCATGGATTCTCATCTGAGTAGGCCTACTGGTTGTATACACTGTTGAGCAATGATAATCATTACGAACTTCAAAATGCATCGTGGATTATTTCTAGTTTAAATTTAACCACGAGTGGCATTTTCGAGATAATTGTAAGCGTATGCGGTGAGGTGACTATCGTCGAGTTGCCGCGCCTTCAAATTCACTAATATGCATTTCAGTATTGACCTACTCACGTGGCACGTCCACATAGTGTAATTAGTAATTAGATATAATATGTGACAGGTGCTGAGGTGATATGCATAAATTTGTTTCAAAGTTGCATTTTGTCCTTCCCGCGGACGACTGGTAAACTTACTACCGAGTTCCAACACTGCCACTCTGAGCGCTCCTTGACGGACGAAATTTTTGTTCAATATTTATAAACTAATTTCACTGATAGTTTGGAAACGGTGAAAGATATCTTAAAAATTTGAAAAGCATTAAACTACAAACCCTTAAATGCAATTTTAACGTACAGTCCCTTTAGTAATTTTTTTTTAGGGACAGAATTAAGGTAATTTAATCAAATGTCATTAATAATTTTTTTTAATGGACTTCATTGGAAATCGAAAATATATCGTTTACGTTTTAAAAACACAATTTTTTAACGTTTTATATTTTCAACGTTCGAATTTCGTTTCTGAATTGATATTTGCTCTAAATATCGCTGAAATTGTCCATTGTGCAGATGCTAATTAAAAGTGCATTATAATGATGTTATTACAAATTTTAGTAATTAATGTTAGGTACGATTGAAGCTTAACATTTTATGCTGACTAAAAGTCCAAAATCGCCTTCATAGCTTTTTTTAGTTTCCGAAGATATGGCTATTTTACTGCAAACTATGGCAAATAAAGTTGCATTCCCCCTTACCCCTCTAGAGGGCCCTAGTGCTAGCGATATCCTAACCTTAACATCACTCTATCTATTGGTCCTTGACGTTGGTGTGAAATTTGGTCAAAATCGGATGAGTAGTTTGGCCCCTGCGCATCGAACCACATACATACATACATACATACATACCTACATACATACATACATACATACATACATACATAAAACCATAAACACAATACATAATACATACATAAAAACATACATACATACATACATACTACATACTACATACATACATAACATACATACATACATACATACATACTACATACATACATACATACATACATACATAACATACATACATCAATACTACATACATACATACATACATACATACATACATAAACACAACGAAGTGCCGAAAACTTGCCATAGAGGACTCCGTTCGCTCCGCTCACTCGTCCAAATACATTTTACACAAATAACTATTTTTTAAAAATACGTTATAAAAAAGTACCATTTAACATTATTACAAAATTACACGATTTAGAAAAGCTACAAAGTTTTCGAATTTTTTTTTACTTAAGTTACCAAGAAATCAAATTTATCAAATTTGCCAAATTATAATATAATGATTCACACAAGGGGTAATTTTATTTAACAAAAGCAAGGCTGCAATTTCTTAGGTGTGAATGTGATGTGTGAAAGTGACCCCGAGTATTAAGCGGACCTATGTACTATGACAACCCCCCCCCCCCGACCCCCACTTGCCTTTGTCAGTGTGACCTTCTTCATGTGACTAACTAGATTGATACAGTAGTAAGAGCTGTAAAGGGGAAAAAAACGCAAGAATATTGCAAATCCGGCTGCCAGCGTGAAATTTGGCATGGGGGAAGACAAAAATATCAGAATGTAAAATCCGCCGGCAGGCAAGCGATGCCTTACCCATTATACCCCCTAAATCATCCCCGAAAATGTGAATAATTCATAGCTCGAACCCAAAATATTATTTTTATTTAAATTAGTAATTAAAATTATGTTTTAATGTGTTTTCATGTTATCAGCCCACTCTTATTTCCTCAACTACATTTTTTCAACCCCACCCCAAATAATGTATATTATTTTTGCCATGAATTCCAGCACTCACCAGTGTTAGTTGTTAGTAGTTAGTTATAGTTAGTTATAGTTAGTAATCAGCATGAAAGTTGGCTTGGCATGGAGGTACATAATAATCTAGAAAAAAATAATCCTCCGGGAGGCAAGCGATATTTCATCCCTACCGCTCACTACCACCCTTAACTTTGGGAAAAACGTTAGGTCGTATTTTTTACATTTTGAATATTTCAATTGCCGATTAAAATGTGTCAATGTGTTTTAGTCCAATCAACATAACATGCATTACAAAACCCCGTTTTTGTTTAACCACATCCCTATGATAATAATAATAATATTTTTAGAGACAAACATTGTATAGTAAGTTACCAGCATGAAATTTGGCATGGTGGTAGATAAAAATATAAGAATTAATATTCCTTTGGAAGGAAAACGATATTTCACCCCTTGTGCCCTCCATTCCTTAAAATTGGAATTAGTAATAGGTTGTATTCTATACATTATGATTATTAAAATTATTCAAAAAAATATGTTTGTACATGTTTCGGTCCTATCAACCTATTCTCCTTTCCACAAACACATTTTTTTTAACCCCCACCCCTAGTACTAGGTAGGAGTGAAATATCGCTTGCCTCCCGGCGGATTATTATTTTTAGATTATTATGTACCTCCATGCCAACTTTCATATGCCTCACTGGTGAGTGCTGGAATTCATGGTAGAAATAATATTCATTATTTGGTGTGGGGGTTGAAAAAATGTGGATGGGGAAATGACAATGAGCCGATAATATGAAAACACATTGAAACAATTTTAATTACTAATTAAAATAAAAATAATATTTTGCGTTCGAGCTATGAATTATTCCAATTTTCCACTCCACTATTGACATAGCAACACCCCCTATACCTCTGTGCCCGTCTGGCAGACGTGGTAGTATGGCTAGTGGTTAAAAGGTATACAATTTGAAATTGTACCGACAGGCAAAAACAATCGTGCAACGCAAGAAACTATAGAAAATCATTATTTCTTATATTTAGGTTGTAGATAAAGGAGTGTAGAAACAATATACAAAAAACCACTGCTCAAAATTCAACGTTGTACTAATTGAATTGATTCGGGCAATTTGAATATTATAAATGTTGATTCTGAGGAGTTCGTCCAAAAAATTCAAAATAATTGTAGTGACCGCTGGAATGTTACTCAATTATTATTCCATGATCGTGTATTGATTTCAATCAATAATGGTTTTTAGCATAATCATTCAACAGGATTAGTTATTAAGTTAAAGGCAATTATCGGTGTCTAATTACGTCATACATTTAGGTAATAGGCCAAATCAATAGCCATAACATCGATTGGTTTTCGATTGGTTATTGATTCCTATATTAGGATTTTAAATAGACATTAATACATTACAATGCTAAGAAATGCAGTACAGAGTTCACTTCATCGGCACTGGCTGACAGATTACGTCACTTTGAAATAACAAACCTCTGCAAAGTCAGCAATGTACATTCCGAACCAAAACACACTTCACTAAGAGAATTGTAAAGCTGATTGGAACAAATTGTGTTAATAACTTTTGTATTGGCCGAGTGACTGTACTTAGAATGTAAAACGCATACCTATAAGCCTATGCAACCCAGGAAATCAAGGGGAACTCTGCTATTTCCCCTCCTACCGTTTTGTGTGCAAAACGGTCTCTTTTATCTCGACCACCATGGTAGAATGGAAGTGTTTGCAGGTTAAGGCAATAAGTGTGCTATGTGTATCTTATTAAGGTCAGGTTTTCCCTGTGGTTAGTTTCAAGCAAATCCGCTAGTGGGCTGGTCAAAACTACGCGGGCGTTTGAATGTGGTTTTTGTTGAAAGTGCCCCGTAAAGGTAGGCAACTTCTCAGACGTCTATGAATGGAAGGCTGCATCTCTTTAGGGGTTGCGGGGTGGGGGGCGAAAGGCGAGCGGTTTTAGAGCAAAAAAAGGGTTTTCTTCTAGGTATTGAAGTATTGACATAAAGAATAACAGATTCTGGAAGAAGGGTCCGGCCATTATGAATATCTCTTTGTGTGCAAAACTTTACAACACACCATTTAGTTTTCAGCCGTTATCATCCACACTGCTACCTTCATCAGATCTGTCAATCTAACAATCACGACGAATTTAAATAATTATTGCAAAGTTTACTTTTGTAATGGACAAAATATTGATTCCCACAGCATTTGTATTGTGATATAAATGTTTCACTTGTAATGAGAGTGAGACACAATCTTGTCTCATTAAGGGCTAATACACATATTTGTAATTTACATTGTATTTTCTGAAAACACTAGAGATTTCATTTGATTACGTATTGATAAGTGTTTTAGACACATATGTATCAAGATCCATTTTATAATAACAATGCACAATGAGTATTAATCATCCGAATTCTATACCTTGTAAGCCAAAGTGGAAATGGAATTTATAATCATCATTGAACAATTGCATTGAATCTTCTTCTTTTTTTGATGATGAAATGACACAACCGATTGATTCGGGAAATGGAAATGAGACAAGTAGTAATACCATTGAAAGACAGTGCACGAGGTGACGACTGACGAGGAATGTATACAGGGTTTCTGTCCGACCATTGATTTACATCCGTCTGCGAGTGGAGGAGACTTACAGATGGGTTCCCTAAATTTACCTCCAATAAAGGGAACAAACAAGTCACGTCACGACAAGTCCACACTAAAAGCATTACGGTATAGGCTACAGCAACAGGATGTGTTTTGTGGTCGATTCTTATGTGTATGATTATATTTGGAAGGATGTTTTTACACACATAATGATAGAAATTTCCATATCATAATCACCATTATATTTTTCATCGATTGATTAGAACTTTGCCTGTCAAATTGTACCAGTTATTACAAGTCCTCTCAACAAGAGCCCGAGTGTGAGTTTGATGAGCTAATATTACACTCAACATTTTGTAACGTGTTGGACTAAACTAAAATACTTCTCTCGCGTGAATGAGTTGTATTCCTTGAAAAGGGTTTCACACAAAATATAACCTTCTTTGTATGCGAAGGTTTTCAACTCAGTCGTATGATAATATGGCGCGTTATTGTCACATTCGGAAGAAGATGAAAGAAAATACCAAAACACATTTAGGCCCACAATTCCGCAATTTGTTAGCACAATCAGAACTTTGTCAGTGGAAACTAATAAGACGCTAATTGGTATTGGTAAAGAGTAACGTGATATTAATTACCTCCAATAAAAAGAATTATATATAAATTTAAAAAAAAAAAATTATAGTTTCCCCCTCAGTCACAGAACTGATTACGTGATGTAATTTGATTTTACTTGACGGCTGACTATATGTACCACAGATAATCACCTAACATAATCATTTCCCAACCCAAGCTGCACTATTTGGCGCAAATAAACAAACTCTCCAGAAAGTGGATAATGCAATCTGGTGCACAGATACCATCAGGTGTAGGCCTATACCTTTCTCGTAACTCCCGATCCGATCCGATGCGATTTGATGCGATCCGATTACTTTAAATTGCATATTATATTATAAGCAATGTCATGTCACATTTATTTATGCGCTTATGCCAATAAACCCCGCTGAGGATTCGATAAAAAATAATGAAAACAGTAGGGTAAACACACACACAAAAAAATCTTAGGCACTATCATGTCATTATAGCCTGTTGCTCGCGATCAAAAATAAGATACAAAAGAAACCACAAAATGACACCAAATGATGTCATTACAGGGGCAGGTAGCAAATTGGGTGTAAAATTACCATCCCCCCCCCCCCCCCCCCATCGCGGCCAAATATCCATTTCGATTCTGAAGGAAAGGTCCGCCCTTTATAAATATATCTTTCGGTGCAACAGCCAATTTGGTTTACCGCTTTCTTCCCAAGTTATGTCAATTTTCAGCCTCACAATGTCGAAAAATTAAATAATAATATATTTGAATAATTATAATTCAAATCTTTCATTTTGTAATGAACAAACATTTATTTCTGCAGCATGAATGAAGCATGAAATAATTGTAAAAGAAATATAATTTAATTTATGTGTGTGTGTATTTACATCTTTGCTACAGAAAATAAAGTGTAATTTTACTCATTTAGGCCTACACCTGTCCACGTCACACAATACTACAATACTGTCGTGATACAGCAGTTTCTAATTATTTTCTCAAGCTTGGACCGAATTCAGAACCTTCAGACTCGACAGAGCAATGCTCTCCTTATCTGCCCGAGCCAGTTTCTAGGAACCAAGGTGGATTTTGTTTTCATGTTGCAAAGTGTTTTGAAATGGAACATGATGACTGAGTAGCTCCCCTTCCAAATACATTCAGTGAATGTGGATTTTGGGGTTTTTTTTTTTGAGTGCTTACTTTTTTATATTTTGCAATTTGGACCATGCCAGTGCCATGCTAATGACCACCCGCCATAGCATATGCGTTGCACGCTCTTATATATTTAATAAACACACGTCGAGCAATATATGCATATAATAAAATAATATATAAATTATACAAAACCAGTGCAATATTTCAATAATTTATCCAATTGTTATCAATGACACTAACCAATATTATAGCCCATTACGGAAGGCGATAAAAATAATATTCGCTTAAACATAAAACTACTCAATGATAAAATCAATGACACTTCCATGTCAGCACAACATATCAATAAATTTTTAAATCAATGTTTTTCTGCAATGATTATCTTATGACCGCACTACGTATTTGTATTATTTCAGGGGATGAGAAGGACACAAAATAGCTTATAACCTGCTTTATAACATTTACTTTGGTTAAATTGTTGTTACTGGCAAATATTATGATTGTATAAAGGAAAAAATATGTCATCAACATCTTTACGCATCGGAAACTTCAATACCGCCGGACTCGGCTACCGATGTTCGAGAGTCGGACAACAACTTATTTGAAGCAGGTCCATTCTGTAGTCTTGTCGAAATGATTAGAAACCCAACAAATCTCTGCCTATACCACACCCAAGCCCTCAGCCAAGGATAGAGAGAGACAGCCTCAGCCCAGACCCTTCTGAATTCTGAGGATCGACTTCAAAGGGTATTTTCTATTATATCAACCCATTCACACAACGAAACAATTAGTAACAATGAATGTGTAACTGTGTAAGTAGTCGCCCTCGGTCAGCTTTCGGCCATAATATGTTGTTGCATCGACACAAGAACAATACCAAGAAAACGAAATCTAAAATATTACACGATATGATTATAATTTCCTCACTCACAGTCACAGCCCTTGCAACAGACAAACACAACAAATAATCTGCCCAACAAAATCGTATAAACATTATAACATTACATTACATTGTATTTTTTCTTATGGAATATTAGAAACTAAAACAATCTGTTTTTGTGACTAAAGTTTGTACAAAAAGTTGTAAGCTGTGTAGATAGTTTTCTCATTAGGAAATAAGAAAACAAAAAGACAATAACTGTAGTTTATTGTCAAAAATTAATGTATAAAATAATATTGTCACAAATGTCATGTGAATGCGAAAGTATTGCATGGCATTTTAGAAAAGGCCACGCCAGTAGATAAGTCGCAATATAACACATTTTTTCCCTTTTTGGGGTAGGCCTATACATACAAATACATTAGGCCTATGTGAAAATAATTTCACAATATCAATTATAAAAGACAACTGTATGATTATCTAATAGCATTTAGCATTTCCTAAATTCCTACACATGGTCATTGACTCATTGTACAAAGTGGAACCTATTTGTGATATTGTGGAAAAAATCACCCACCGCACTCGACTAACAATACAGCAAATATAATGTCTAAGAAGTATTGCCGTGATCAGTTTTTGACTTTTCAATTTTTGATAAATATATGTCTGAAGAAGATTTGAAACACAGAATGAAGAAGATTCGCGTACGGTAGTTTCTTTCGCGAAAGTTTGATTATTGACTGATTTATTTTTGGGGGTTTTCGTTTGAGTGGAATCGTCAAATAAATCAGTTTTATCTTTTCGTTTTTCTTTCTTGATTCTTTCCCCTTTTCTTTTTCGTTCATTCCTTTCTTTTCTTTTATATTTTTTGCCCTTTGGATCATTAATTATTTCTATAAAATATCTATTTTGAATTTGTCACAATGATTTGTTCATTTTGTTGTTATTAATACATTGTTGTTGTAATATTACTATTTCAGCTGCATTTATGTCATCAGATTTATTTAGTTGTCCTCTTTTGTAAATCAGTTTTTTTACTGAATAGGATAGACGCAAAAAAAAAACAAAAAAAAATAAAAAAAATAAATAATTATATAATCTAAAAAAAGTATGCATCTAACTAAATCAAAATTTCTCACAAACATTTTGTCAGGTGATAAACGACAATTCAGTATTGTAGTTTTGTTTTGTCAGTTGAGGAGTGTTCACAGAGAGATAGTTTATTATTATAGGCTAACTCTCTGAAGTAGGGCTTACGTATTGAACTATTTTGCTTTATATTTATTCGTTTCTATTTACTTCTTCCCACTCCCCAACAACTCTCCATCAGCTTCAAAATACAAGTAGCTATTATTACGGTCAATAGTGGTTTAGTCATGACAATTGATGTGAAACGTGTATTACAACATTTATATTTTGTCAATATCATGTAAAAAACATTCGCAAAATGTTACTTTATATCGTACACGAAAATTATGTGAGCATATACTGAATCGAGCAAAACAGTAAATTTGTTCGCAGCAGAAGACACACAATACTGTGTCAAAATCTTTGTAGACAAACAGTGACAGGTGGTGCCACGGTCAGACAACTTAGGTAAATTGTAAGGCGAGTTCCGACCGCCAAAGATGAATGAATGGACGATCCTTCCATGAGGCAGAGCAATCAACATTTCGACATTGCAAAAAACTGAGAAATGGGAAAAGAGGCACCTATTGTGCAAAAAACAAATACCATCTCTAAGCTAAAAGTAGAGTTGATAAGCCTCATCTCGGTTTTAATAAATTCATTGTCTTATTTACATTTTTCTAAGCATTTTCTTTTTTTTTGCAAAGTGTTTATCTTCATATTTATGGAAATATCCGATTAAATCAAATCAAACGGTTATGTTATTTTGTTTGCAATTTCTCTTAGTATTGAGCTACAATTTTGATTGAAAAACTTTTTAGACCTTGTTTTGACTTGATGAATTGAATTAACTATCTATATAATCAATAAACGAAAAAATTACACGATTCAACTATCACTTACACAAAGAATGCCCCACCTTTCAAGCCATCCTTTCAGAGGTCGTAAAATCGCTCTATTGTATTCGTCATGCATCTCTCCATCCTTTCTTCAAGCCAAATACTTTGAAAAGGGTTGAGTTGTTGTCATTTGTAAAAGGTTGGCAGACTGTATAAATTAATGTATTGTGCAAAACTCTATCACTGGTCAGTAATGTAACTAATATTATTCAATCTTATCTTATCACTTAATTGATTAGTCGAATCAAAATTATACTACACACACACTGTCTAGCCTGCATTTTCCGGTTATTTGAGATTTTGAGGGCGATTTTTAGCTTTAGTTTCATTCAAATGTGTGTATTGATTAATCGATGAATTACATAATATTAATAAACTAATAATTAACTAGCTGGAGAAGTATAGACATACATAGACATACATGACAATTACAAGTGAACACGAAACCAACATACCACATAATCACTAATTATCCCATATTTAATATTATTATCATCTGAGTAGGCCTACCGGTTACACACCGTTGAGAGTCTGTCTCAAATGGTCTCAATAATTGACAGTCATTACAAACTTCAAAGTGTATCGTAGATTATTTCTGGATTATATTACCATAAGTGGCATTTCGAAATTGTAAGCCTAGGTGCAGGTGAACATCGTTGAGTTGCCGCGCACACTAACACGCATTTCAGTATCAAACTACCCACGTGGCACGCCCACATAGTGTAATTAGATATGTCACATGTGACATGCTTCAATCTGTTTCAAAGTTGCATTTCGTCATTCCGCGGCTGACTGGTCAACTTACTACCGAGTTCCAAAAACTGCCACTCTGAGCGCTCCTTGACGGACGAAATTTTTGACAAATTTTATAAACTAACTATAGTGATAGTTTGAGAACGGTGTAAGATATCTAAAAATTTAAAAAATATTCAACTAAAAGAACAAAATGCAATTTGGCATCGTCGGCCTTTTATTTATTTTTTGTCAGACACACAAACAATAGGTAATTTAATCAAACGTCATTAATTAATTTTTTTATTGATATCAAGTATGAAAACTGAAAATATATCATCAGTCCCTATTTACAATTATGCGTTTTATTGAAAAACGTTTGAATTTCGTTTCTGAATTGATATTTGCTCTTGTTATCGTCTAAGTAGTCGATTGTGCAGATGTTAATTAAAAGGGAATTATAATGGTCTAATTATGAATTCTAATCATTAGTGTTATGACAGATGAAAGGTGAACATTTATGCTTTCTAAAAAGCCAAAAATCAGACTCATAGCTTTATTATTTCCGAAAATACAGCAATTTTAATCCAATGCAAGGCAAACTATGTTCCTTCCCCCTTACCCCTCAAGCGGGCCCTAGTGCTAGCGATTCTAACGTAGAACTTAAACAGTGTTAGTTTAAATCATTGAGTTATGATTCTAACGTAGAACCTTCATAACCCTCCTCAAAGCAGTACTCCCTCAGGATAAATAGTCTAACAGTGTCCCGATATTTATTGATCAGTATTGACTATATTGATCGACTGATTGGTAACTGTCGGCCGGACATTACATTTGGTGGCAGCTAGCTATCTTTACATTTGGTGGTACCTAGCTATCATTACATAATTATCTACTCTTTTATTAAGTCCCTCTTTAATTCAAGTAACTTTTCAAACGTCTTAAATGCATTCTTGAGAAATCATTTTTAGGTCTAGGGATTCCCCTTAGCTTCAAAAATAATATCCATTGAAAATTTCCTTCATTGGAAGAGCACAGCAAAGGCATCAAATTGACTACCCTCAGAAAATAGCGTGGGTGTTTATTTTTTGTTTCTAGTTTATTTTTACTGTTGTTTTGATCTCTACCGGACAAACCGCTACTACGATCTCGGTTAAATTGTCAGTTGGCCAGTGAAAGTTAGTAGGTTAGAGTACGAACCTGAAGCTTCAAAACGAACTGCAATTTACAGAGGGGGTGTCTCAGCCAAGAAAGTATGAAGGTTCAGGACCGGCCCCCACACCATTTTTTTTTATTCGTAAAATCGGATACTCTTTTTGACAATCGGAACGGACCCCTCACCCTTCCCCCAAAAAAATGTCGTACTGGAACTTTTTTCGAACCTGAAACGAGCTCGAACCGAACTTAAAGGGATGTTATCTGTAAAAACCCAAGGCCAAGACTGGGCGACCCTCGCATATGTAGTTTTTAATGGATATTTTGGATTTGATATCGCCATTGGCCTTCGCGATTTTTTTCAATCCATTTTTCCACAAAAATATTTAAAAACTGCTTATGATGTGGAACCCTCCTATATCACAGAGTAATGTCACAGTTTTTTTTTTAAAAAAAAAATGGACCGTTCCACGCCAACATGCAGTCATGTGATATTGTACGATCATACATAGCTAATTCTGGACCGTGCACTCCCCCAAATAGTATATACATTCCTGGACGCATGCCCTCTCGCAACAACCAAGTTTTGAATTTTATCTGAAAAAACCGGGTACCTTTTTTTGACAATCGGGACGGCCCCAAAACACAACTCAAACCATACCTCCCCTCCCCCTGAAAAAATATCAAAACTCGCAAACTTTTTTATTAGTTTTCGCACTTTTTCTAAGATTGAGTTCGAAATTCGAAAGTTCGTGGCAACCTATGTTAGTTCCTGCACATGCATGGGTGGCCCACTTTGAAAATGACTGTGGGCCGGGTACCCATATTTATTGAAATTTTTTATGCTGGCGGGAAGACCCCCCCCCCCCCCCTACTGACACAGTTTTTGTTTCGATGTCTTTTTTATGACGTCATTGAGCAGAACAAGCCGTTGTAACGGATTAATATGTTAATTAAACCCTGCCTCCTAGATGTTCGTCGGTGGCTCTCGTTCCCTGCCCTGTCCAAGCACACCGTGTTAATTGTTGTCCAAAGCGCTAGTTACCGTCCCCAAGACTTTCTTTTGGTGTTTGATGTTTTTTATCACATTAAATTCATCCTCCCATCAATTTTACTGTTTTAATTTCCAAAGTAATTTTTTTGAATGTTTTAGATCGTATTTTGTACGTACATCACTTATTCATGGTGTTTGCAGAATGGTAATATACAATTTGTCTAGTTTTGTATTATGCTGTAAGTTAACAAAAAGTAGATATTGATGACTTTGTTGTTTGATAAGTATAATGCAAGGGCTATAGGCATGTTTAATTTTAATCTTGAGGGCCTATCCTCCTATCCTAATCATATTAAAAATCAATAGAGCACTCCATCTCTCCATGTCCACTAACTTGTCGGCAAACGCTGGAACGCGATAAGGAGGATAGAATCTACACATGCTAATCCTTGGCGTAAGAAATTTACTAATTTAGATCAGTATGTGATGCTCTCTCGTGCACACAACATGCAGCACCTTAATGAATATAGGCTTCAATATCATATTTATCAGAAACATAATTCATTCCGTGAAAAAATGTATTTGAGCACTGAAAAACGTCATCAAACGCCGACTGAGTTAACCATTACCTACCGTTATTTATGATTTACATATTTCCTACTCTGAATATTATCCGTCCGCAATCCACCTACCCACTTCCATTAGTGTGTAGGGTATCTTTGCTGACATGCCAATGTTGGAAGAAAGGCTCAACACTGATATTTGTTTTTTTAAAATTCGTGGGAATTAAACCTGTTTATAGGGTGCAAATATGCCATCTTCATTGAACTAGGTATGTTGCGGATAGACAATTGTGAGGGATGTCCCCCGAGATTCTGTTGCCTCCATCCCTTGCATTCGCATTAAACGACTGAGGAAAACCTGCGGACAGAACTTCAGTCAGGATTTCCGACTCGCGGGATTCGATCCCGTACCTCCGATTCAGAGTCGAGCCGCTTAGCACCCGATCAACACTTGTCGGGCGGTAACACCATGTACTGTTTCGTTATTCGTGTGGGAATCCACAAGCGAACTTACGCAAACAAACCCTTTTTCTATTCACGTAAGTAATTTTTCTTTTGAGATATTCTTATATATTTACATACAAATTCATCCTAGTTTATTTAAGCCTAATTAATTTTTTGCCTAAAACAATCGGTGGGGCCTTTTATATCAACCATAAAAGGGGCTAAGGTCCGATTTACAAATACCCAACTTTGGCCAGGGATCGAACCCTGTTCTCTCAAAAGACCACCGGACCGCGTAGTGTAATATTTTGCTGCTGAAAATTATGGTGGCATTTTGATATTATTATGCTCACCAAATTCTTAAGATTTATTATCACCTACTCCCATTAATCTAAGTCCCGCCCGGCCAGCGGAGACCTGGGGTCACTACATGTTTTTTTCTATTTATTTTCTTGATTTTCTATAACAATTTTATTATAGGGCTAATAAGTAACAAATCCCTCAAGAGTAAGATGCATGACTTAATACTCAGGCTTACCATGATTCCGAGAAAATAAGCCACGCCCATGTTGCCTTGGTAACCTCCAATGTCTTTTTATATTGTTGTTTTGTCCCGTATTGATTTTTGGCTTTCTAATAATTTAGGAACGCAAAAATGTTTACTGCTGTATTGTTTTTCACAAAGCTTGAGTGGGGGCTTTATTGTTGTTGCTTGATTTAATAGCGTTGAACAACTGTGTGCTCTCCATATATAATATTATAGTGTTGAATAATTCCATATTTGGTCTATAATAGATTATAGAATATAAATCCATATTTTGCTTTAATATTTATTAATTAAATTTTTCATTAATATTGATATAATTTATAAGTTATCATTTTAGACATTGTTTTTATGTATCTGGTACCATACAACGGTCACAAACATAAAGCTTTCATATTAATGTTTTATACGTTCATCTGCGCCCCGCCCTATATAGAATATATCCGTCGTATTCAATTATAAATTCTTATAAATCTATATTGCAAATAAAGGTTTTGAATTCATATTGAGTCCACAATACCTCTTCTCCTTCACTAAGTGTTCTACGACATATTTGTCCCCCCAAAACCTTATTTATTATTTACACTGCTGGCTTAAACATTTGTAGATCATATGGGTGATTTACAAATGTATCCTTTTCAGGGCGGCCATGACGGTGCTACGCCCCCTCGACCAACACAAGCGCCATTCTCTAGGTGCTTTGAGTCCTTCTTAGGCTTAGGTAGCCTACTCGGCCCTTGTCTTGACTAGGCCTACGGCTAACAATATTACCTTTCCATCAAGCGTGGCGCGTGATAAGGGGGAGTCTGGGGGGGGGGGCTGGGTGGCACATATTCCTTATTTCCCAGTAGTTTCATGCAAAGAAGGCCTACTTGTTTTAGATTAATGGCATCCCGGTATCTTACATGTCTTGCACGCACCATTGCCTATTATGAGAAAATACAGCTCCACTCGGCATGATGACATTTGAATTGTAACCATCACTCACGTATGAACTAACAACGAAAACAAGAAGCTCTTGGGGACGGTAACTAGCGCCTGTGGAAAAAAGTGGCGAATTGGTCATCAACAATCAAAACCTGTTTGCGTGGACAGCAGGGAACAGGAGCCACATGAACCTAGAGGCAGTGAATTAAACGATAAATTAATTAAAAATTAATACTAAACAAACAACATGCAATCTAGAAATTAATAATGCTTTGACTTGTTTCGAACTCCAATTTTCAGATGAGTTGTCCATCAAACTTCATATCAGGGGTTTTGAAAAGATTCGAACCGTCTTTAAGGGACATTATTGTTAAAAAAACCAGGCCAGACTGGGGCGACCCTAACCATGCATGTAATGGTTTTAATTTCTATGATTTTAAATATTTGTGATAATTGATCGAATATCCATTAGACTTAAAAAAAAATTAATTTCACCCAAAAAATTACAAAATTGCTATTGCTTTGGAATTGCATCCCTAACTTCTAAAGTTGTTGACTAATACATTGGAATTATTATTGAATTCACTGCTCATGAACCACAAATCAATTGCTTACAAAAAAAATCGAAACGATGATCTCCTATTTTACTAGACTAACAGGTATCCTAAATACATTTCCTCCGGTTAGTTTAACCTAGTTAACGCAATCCCCTTAAAAGAACATATGGAATAATCGATGGGGGGTGTACTCGACTGCCCCGTAAAACCACTCGAAAATTGTACAAAAAACTTATTATAAAGTCTTTACAAAAACAAACAACGTACCCCTACTGAACTACTATCTTTTCGCGAGTCAGAGCTCGCGTGTAACGGATGTGTCCCTAGTGCGTCGTGAATAAGCCGCTGAGCACAACGTTTTTCCATAAGTTTTGGATATCAATCCACTAGCAGAGTATTATTATCAAATGGCTTAAAGACAGCCGCATAGCGACTTCTTATTTTGATATACATAGTCCAATACTACTTAAAGTTTAATATTAACTAAAAGTATTCATATGTTTTATTGAAAGCGGCTGTTGCTTTCCATCATTGTCCCCACCCCCCACCCTGACCAACTCAGTGTTGTTGCAACTACGAGTCGAATTTCGAACTTGGACTTTTGTCCTCTGGCACGTCGCCAACTAGTCGAGTGCTAGAGGTAGGATCAGAAACCGATCGCAGCTTGCAGAATTCGTCAGTCCTGGCTTCCGACCGACCCCCCTCAACTTCCACTCAGGCAACTGGCATGTTAACCGCAAAACGTAGCACCCATTCAGCAGTAAAGAAACAAGACAGATTCTCATAAAACTTTATGACATTTTAACCACCTAGCTGCCTCCGCTGCAAACGGCTCAACCTTAAGCGTTAAAATATCGTGGCTGGCATATCTAAGGATATATTTTGGGATTACTCTTGGCTGGTGCCCTTGCGACGCCCATTGAATAAAATATAATGAACAATAACAAAAGCTTACATTGGCTTTGACCTTGAAATTGTCAAATGCAAGGACCTGGCTGCGGTACAACTTCAACCGGATAGCCAACTCCTTCGGGAGGGCAGTTAACTGTCTTGATAAGAGACGCTGAGGGGCATCCATATCGCATTAGTTTGCTCTGTCCGACAAGACATAACTTCAAAAACGGGAGAGTTATTCAAACGGAGGCTGAGAAGAAGCTATGCGATGGGCCTAGACTGGAACTGGGTCGTGCTCGTTCCGTTTTTCTTCGACTTGTGTTTTTCTTGTGAGCAGGGGGATGAAGAAATGGAAGGAGTGAGATACTGTGAAATCAACTCTGCGAGTTTCCTCAGTTGTAAGGCTGAAGATTTGGTTCAGATGCGGCCGAGGAATTATCATAATTGCTCGTTGCTCCACGCTAATTAGATC
This sequence comes from Sweltsa coloradensis, assembly GCA_024449915.1. Taxonomy (NCBI): domain Eukaryota; kingdom Metazoa; phylum Arthropoda; class Insecta; order Plecoptera; family Chloroperlidae; genus Sweltsa; species Sweltsa coloradensis. The sequence continues at coordinate 59,131 of JAMZAV010003466.1, forward strand.
ATCTTGCACCTGAACCAAATGTCGGAGGCTGAATGGAAGCGTTGATAAGATCATTACACGCTGAGTAGATCATCTTACCCGAATCTAACTTCGGAGCCTGATTGATAGGCACTTGTTACGGCCGATTGGGCTAGACTGGACCGGGTCGACGCTCTGTCGTTCCCTTGACCTGTGCTGCCACCTCTAGGATACATGAATGCTATCTCAGGGGACTGGGTCAACTCGGACTCTTGGAGGAAAAGGAGGGTGGAAGGAAGGAGGGAGATATGGTGGAGGACGGAAGGAGGTTACGGTGTGGGCTGGGACGGAGTTGGAACAAACGAAGTCCTAGGCCTTGACGAAAATGGGCGTACTCGGGGCTTCAACTGCCACAGCCCGGGACGCACCGACCCGAACCAACAACAGGGTCAGATTCAAACAACAGCAGAGATCTCAGGAATGTTTACATTCCTGACACTGAGTAACTGAATATTCTTACAAATGAATTAGAAGAAGAAAGATGTCAAGAACTTACCAACAAAATAGACATACAAGTGAGAATATGAGTTACAGAGGAAAACTCAAACAGAGAAGAATATAAAAGGGGAAAGTAATGGCAAAGAACGATTGAAGAACAGAATAATAGAACCAAAGGAAACCAATATGAGTAATAAACTGTTAGCAAGATGTACCGTAGTTCTGGTGGAGGTCCTGCTTTCCCCAACAGCCAGACCTTCCGCCTTGAACAACTCAAAGATTGTGGCCTGGAGCCACAAACAGAACATACTGCAAAAGGAGATCTATGGACGAGAAGATTAATAGCTCGGCAGGGGCGTTGCGAAGAGCACCACCCATTGCGGGGGGGACCTAGTACCAACGCCCGCTAGTCCTAACCAGAAGGAAAGGCTAAGCAAGTGCCTAACAAACTCTTGGCTTGCAAGTGTCGAATAACTTAATCAAGGAGAACAATGAAGAATGAAATAAGAATAAGAAGACGGCATGCCATTACTTTCCCCGACCCGGATGTATCTTGGACCACTGGGGTTACATCCTAAAAAGCTAGTCCGTCTGGTCAACCCTCATCATGGGGGCACCTGGACTAACATATGGGCCTAAGTGGTAGATGAAACTCGAAAGAGACATCGGCGGCGACCCGTCCACGCGGCAGGGGTAGCCCTGCCAACACGGGTACCGTGGGTGTGTGCATTATAAGCCCCACCGACTCGTCGTCGGTGCGCACACTAACTGGGTTGGACTCACGGGGGCAGTGGTTTCGAGGGGAAGCTTAATGCAAGAACCTCTTTGCTATGATGATAGGGATAAATGTCCCTCGTATCGAGGGAGTGCCTAGTGCACGATTGGGGATGGATAAAGGGAGTATTATGGGCTGACGCCTCGGTGATTCCCTCCATCACACAAACCTGGTCTACATATAATTCAATTCCCGCACTGTGACCTCACAGTCACTAAACAGTATCCCCCTGTCGAACCGCTTCTCGCTCCTTGCCGACGAAACAGACTATACGTATATCACACATCACTCTGAAGATTCCGACATGGATGAAGACCAGGATGACATTAACCCCATGAATACCAGTAGCAACCAGCAAAATTCTTGTAACATCACACCCAACTCAACTATAAATAAGTCAGAACGGGTACCTCCGATCACAGTGTTCGGCGTGCCAACATATCGTCAGATGTTAGAACTAGTTAAAGACAATACCAATGGTGATTTCACCCTTTCATCTACCAAAGACTCATTTAAAGTACGGGCAGCAAACCTGTCTACGTATGCAGACCTTGTCAAAGCCTTCCGCGAGTTAGACCTGCAGTTATACACTTTCCCGACAGCCGACCAGCGGTTGAAGAAGATCGTTCTGCGGGGCCTCTCAGCCACTGTCGACGTCGAAGACATCAAAAAAAGACCTCCGTCACCAAGGTTCGCCATAACGGACGTCCAGCAGCTCCCCCCACCGCGCTGTTGAGGAAATAAAGACACCCAATGGCGCTCTTCGTAGTATCTTCTGCAGTTGTGGATAAAGGTAAACCTCTCCACCTCCTCGAGAAGGTTGTTTACCACCGAGTTTCTATTGAGCGTTACAGAGGACCTCAAGGTCCACGCCAGTGCTATAACTGCCAGCGTTTTGGCCACAGCTCCCTATTTGCACTCTTCCTCCTACCTGCTTCAAATGCGCCCTTACCCACAAATCAGCGAGTGCCCCAAGCCACGCAACCACCCCAGCCAAGTGCACAAACTGTGGAGAGGATCACCCGGCCTCTTCGCGCAGATGCAGCGCTTTTCTCCAAGCACGAGACCGGCAAGTACAGTTCAGAGGTCAGCAAACCCCTGGTACATACTCCAACAAGAAATCCATGACACCACAGCCCAGACAGGTGGGTCCCCCTTCAACCTACTCCAGACCGGGAGTTTTCTTATGCTAATGTAGAATCACTTCGAACCGCAGTCCCAATTACCCGATAAACTCATCATACGTTCCACCACCCCCTCACCAGCACTCCTCGCCCTCCTCCACCTCGGATGAAGAGACTTGGAAATTGAATGCCAATATCGCCGAGGCCATCACACGTCTCAGGCTCACTCCAGAAACAATCTCTCTAGCAGGACTTCTCAAGGCTTTAGCCGAACAGTCATTACATTATGGACCCTAGGCGTACTTTACCTACTCTCTTCTGGAATGCCAATGGTGCGATATACAGAAAGTCAATTGAACTTATAAACCTCATGAAAATCAACGACATACCGGTGGCACTCGTCAACGAGAATCACCTGCTTCCCTCGCAGAAGTGGCTAGTGCCAGGCTACACACACAGTATTTCGCGCATTGCTCCGACCCCACCCCTTGGCTTTCAATTTCAATCATCAGTATCAGAATTCAATATAATCTTTGTGTTTTCCCACCCCTAAATACTAAACACTTCCGGCGACAAAGACCAGCTCCCTAACTAAGCCCCTATCTTAATCAACCACCATAAACTATGGGCAGAGTACGGAGTGTTCCCGCAAAATGTGTGCTTCAAAAGTCACCACACAATTTTATGAGCTAGACATGCTCGGTATTGGTATTACTTGCATGGGAAATTTACGCAATGCGATGAAGTGACTACTTCTAACTACTGACTACTATTCTCAACGTTAAAATCTTGATATCCGTCAATTATACCTAAAAAACAATACTCACATATGTCCATGAAAACCATCAAAATTTATACAGAACCCACAAAAATAAGCACCACAATTATTACGAGAACATCTGACCTCGTATCAATTCCTAGAATTCCTAACTTCCTAACTTCCTAGTCCTAGATCCTACAAATTTTTTTTGTTGCCAAAAGAACTTCATGTCAACCAATGTTCTAGAAACAACAACATTCATGAGATCCATCACATACACACAGGATATTACAACAATCCCGTCCAAATTGAACTAACTCATAAATCTTTCAATACCCACCCACATGTATTTGATTAAACATAAATAACTTATTATGATATATACCCTTTTACGAATTTGATAAAAATATTAAATTTCTATATAACTTATTTTTATTTTTATTATTACTTTACCATTGTCATTATTATGGTTTATTATTTAGTAGGACCAAATTATTTCTAATAGTATTGTATTAGTTTACTAGTAGGCCTATATTCTTAATATTATTATTGTCAATCATGTCACATTACAATTTTAATGTTCTATTTCTTACCTGTTTTTTAATATCCACCATACCAATAAATTTAAAAAAAACATAGTACTATTCTAAACTTATTGTGGCCCACAACACCAGCGGTCTGATTTCTGTAAGATCGTTATGGACGATAACAGTGATCGTTATCTGCCCGGCACTTTACGACAATTTTGCGTGTCGACTTGATTCTGTAAAAATGATATAACGATCGTTACGGTAGCGTCGCTATGATAACGAGAATGAAAAAGGGTGTGTCGCCTATGCTATCCACTGCCCCTATGGCGGCCGTATGCGACTTCCTTACAGAATCAGGTCGATAACGATAATTTATAACGATTGATATTTCTATCAACCGGTGATTCGCTAATCGCTATCATAGCGACTATTTTACAGAATCGCACTGCAGGTCCTACCTGACCTTTTTGGGCTTTCCTATTAATTAACATACTTAGCTCACGATTGTATTAATCTAATATAACAACTTTATTATTTATTCCATATAGTACAAGAAATGTGTATCTATTTAAACTGAATAAAACTCCTATTAATTGAAATTGAATGAATTGGATGAGCGAAGCGAAAACTTCAATTTCACATCACACGGCGCCCCCCCCCCCCCCCAAAAAAAAAAAAAAAAAAATAGCTCGTTTTTTTTTTTTTTTTATTTTTTCGTTTTTTTCCTGTCTATATTTTTGAACGCTCAACGAGAAAACGGCATATGCGATCTTGGATGAAAATTGAAGGGAACCTTCGAAATCTCTGAACTTAGACTTTTGCCAGCGTTTTTGGGTACAATCGAAGAATATTTCTCATGAATATCGTACTTTTTAATACGATTTTTTTTCGATTTTGAATGCGATAATTTTCGTGATATTTGGGACGATTTCTGCGCCAGACGGGTGAGGCTACAACGTTCATAATTTCACATGGACATTAAGGCTTTCATCCCTGTTTTTTCCATTTTTCTAAATATGCAACTATGTAAAATTGTAGTGGATGCAATTGAAACCTGGCACTATTAAACACCAAAACAATTTTTTTTCAAATTTTTTCTGATCGGGGCACGCCGGCAATATATTGCATCTACAAAATAGTATCAAACTGGCAATTGTATCTACCACATCGTTCAATTCGTAGATAGAGCTGTGTTTCTGTGCATTTAAATTTGACTGTTTTTTCTGTTTTTTCTTACGCTTTTAACAAAGAGAAAACTTGGGATTTTACAATGTGGTATGTTCCACGAGATTGTTTAGATAACCGGTTAATCTTTTGTCAATTTGTACCGGAAAAACGGAAAAATTTTTCGCAAGGGGACACAACGGTTCCGAAAAAATCCCATGTTATTCCTTTGTTATAGCGTAGAAAAACAGTCAAACTTAAATGTCCCAGAAACACAAACAATCTTACGTTGAAACGATGTGCTAGATACAATTGCAGTTTGATACTATTTTGGGGAAGATGAACTATATCCGGGTGCCAGATCAAAAATTTTGGAAAAAAAATTGTTTTTGGAGTTCTTATAGCACCAGTTTCAATTTCATTTACTATATTTTTAACAATAGTTTGGCATATTTTAGAAAATGGAAAACAGGGTGGAAACAGCCTTAGGTTGTGGTTATGTATTTAATGTATTGCCTTTTGAAAGAAAAAGTTGAAAAAATTAAGCCTGAAATTCATAGAATACAGGTTTTAGATATAAGCGATTTCACCAATAAAAAAGCTCATCCATCAACGCGCTAAAAAAAGCGTTCGCGAAGCGGCCTAGTGTAAAATATGGACCGCTCCCCCCCCCCCCCCCCCCCCCAATCCCCAACAAGCATCACATCATGTTGATCTTGTAGCAGATCAAAACGAGTACTGTTACGTCTGGACGCGGTACCTGCAACAAGAAGTTGTCAGTTCAGGGCCAGCCCCTCCACCATCATTCTTGTTTCTTTTACTAGTAAAATCTGGTAGCATTTTTGACAATCGATGGACTGGACCCCTGAGGCCCCCACAACCCCCCAAAAAAATCGAACTCGGAAACTTTTTTCTTGTTCAAACTTCTTCCAATTTTTGCGCAACTTCCTCTAGTTAGCCACAGAGTTGAAGACGATTGAAGAGGCACATGCATGGTCGCCAACTTTTCAAATGACAATTGGTTGAACTCAGAATAAAAAACTTTTTTTTAAACGGGGTGGTAAGTGGGGGATGGGGTACCGTACCGAGACCGACACACTTTTATTCTAGTTCCAATTATTTTGTTTATATGACGGCCATTGCGCAGAACCTGTTTTTAAACGGTAGAGTTAAGTGGAATGATAAAATCAAACCACATGTTGTTTCCACGTAAAACTGTTTGTTTGTGAAAAAATTTTTAAAAGTTTCTACTTAATAGAAGCCGGCGTGATTGATGTTGGGCGCGCTCCTTGTTCTGCAACTATAAATCATTACATCTTAATACACTTGGTCATAATTGATAATAAAGACATCTGTACGCCCCTATGATATCATATTTTCATCATAGAAAATGCGTATAGTTGTTTGAGTGTTGATGATCATTTTGACAGCTGATTCTAAATCCTTGAAAATTGAACTTTATATTTTTTGTTTATTATAAATCAATGTAATGGAAAAGTGCTATGATATATGCTTTTTAATTAATTTTTTACAACAATTATCTAAATCGCAAATAGATCCGAATAATAGAATTGGCAGAGAATTTTGAAAGTGCGTAAAATGAGGCATGCTCCTCTTAAAATCATCTCTTATACATCATATTGGGGGGGGCACGGGGGTTGGTGACTGTTCTCCTGTTTCGGAACAAGTGTTTTTCATTTTTGTAAAACCAGAATTAATTTCCGTCTCTACTCTGGTTCATCATTTCGAAAGGCGGTTTCACCAAAGCACCTATAGTATTGTTACTCATTACAACGGCGCGAAAAAACCTACATCACTTCTCGATTTTTATCATGTTTCGGGGGGGTGTAATCATACAAAAATAACTCTGCTGTTATATTTGGTATAGGTTTCTGGTACCGTTTCCAAACACAAAAATACTGAATTCAAGATATTTGTTTTGTGAACAGTTTCCATAAAATTTTTTAATGCAATGCGGAAGCACACCACACAATCCTTCCTATTACCGGTCTATTTTCCAAAAATAATCAATAACTTTTGCCATAGAATCCTCGTCGGCGTCGATTTTTCCTCCAGCGCAACCTAGTTTTCGTTTTCGAGCACCTGAAGCAGCAGATATCTTCTGTACCGACCCTACCTCTACAGACCAGACATCCCTGGCGACAGAAAAGATGAATGGGAAGGTTGAACTAGAAGAAGTCTGACAAACTCATTAAAATTCTGTTTCTTTCAATAGGGAACCTAAGTTTTGAAGGCGGGAAGGAAAATTGGTTCCTCATTCTGGTCTCAGTCGCCCATAAATTAGCAATGGTACGAAATGTAACTCGCCGTACTTTTGACGCTCGCGCAAAAGAAATCTAACCATAACATCACAAGATGCATAATTTTCTGAAGAAGATGAGGCATTCTAGCTTTCCTCGATTACCGCTTCCTAAATTCAAACTATTATGAGTTTAATGTGGACCCAATGTTTTGCGCGCTGTCGCAAATGTATCTGACGAGCGGCAACCTAAGCGAGACGCAGCCACGTTGTGTGGCAGCTGTGGCATCCTCGCATACCACGCGCCTGTCCATGGGTTGCTAAATGTACTTTTCATTCACGATTTTGTTGGCACATTAAAGGATATTTTTATTAGTAATGTATAAGTCTAGTACAACCCAGTGACCTCTACCGTAGCCACAAAGCAAGTCGGAATACCAAATGTTAATGCTGATGCCACGGACAAAATGTTTTTTTACGTGCTTATTTTCAGAGCAGTTTTGGAAGGTTTGGCTAACAGTGTAAATTAGAGTTCACCATTCGACTCAAACAATGTCATTATATTTGTGATAGAGCATAGTTATGTATAGCCAACGTAAAGAGGAAAGATTATAGTTTTCTTACAGTATGAAAATATAAATTCCGGTCCGTGGTCGGTGTCATCGCGCTATCGCTTACGGAATATTTAGCACGGGTTAGGCCCTTATCTTAGCTGGAATATTTCGTGTTCGGCGAAAAAAAAAAAACGGTTTGAGAACGCAGTAAGAGGCGGGACACATTACTGACTGTGGGTAGGCTCTGAGCTTGATTTGTTCGACAGTTAATTTTTTTGCCTGCTCTGAGGGTTGGGTATGAATGAGATGTGTATAACAATATGGTTTACGTTACAACAGTGAATCTTATAATTATTATCAATATAAAAATAAAATACTATTAATAAACAAGTATGTAAAATGTACGTTTTAATAAAATTTGAATGAACAAAAAAAATCGGACTTCATGGGCAGTTTTTAATCCACTTATCAGTAGCCCAATTACAACTTAAACCTGGACTCCAGAGTCCGATTTTGTTAATATTCAAAATTTTATTAAACACACAGTGTATCATACTTTTATTAATAGTATTTTTATTATTATTTCGCTAACGATTATAAGATTAAAATTTTTTGATATTGGGTAACTTGTCAATCACATACATCAATACAACCCAAGAGTGGATCAAAAACAGGGTCTCTTTATGGTGGCCGCCCATCTTTCAGCTCCACAATAACCTTTTTCTTTGAAAAAGTCAATTATCGTTTCCGTAGCTAGACTTTAGGAAAGAAGACTTATAAAAAAACTGTCCCCTGTACAGAAGTTACACATAAAAAATACAATCTTATTAATTTAATTAGAAATATAAAAATTAAATACTATTTTTAAATAAAAAGTAATGATAAAATGTAAGTTTTATAAGATTTCAATGAACAAAATCTACTTCATGGACGGTTTTTAAAGCAATTTTTTAGTATAGACCAATAAACTAAACTTAAAAACCAACTCCAAAGTCCGATTTTGTTCAAATCAAATTTTATAAAACACACAGTGTATCACAGTTTTATTAATAGGCGTTTATAAATTATTATTTCTCTAATAATTGTAAGATATCATTTTTGGGTTGGGTAAACTAATCAGTCAAATACTCCTGCACCCAAGGGGAACTGACACAGTCCTCTTTATGGCGCATCCTTATCAGTTTTTCGACAATGCCAGTCTTTGAAATGGTCAATTAAATTTCAGGTAGGTAGAACTTGGGAAAGGCTTATAAAAAACTGTCGTCCGTGAACAAGAAGTTTAATAATCGGCCGATAGAATAGTAGCACAATCAATGGAAATTTCAGCCACATATTTTTAGTAATTTATATAGAATTCGACCTCTTAGTTAAGAACTTTCAAATTGTGTAATCAAAAACTTAAACATCCCGGTATTGTCGCGTCATTCTATCGTTAGTTAGTTCGTTTTCAAGATAATTAAGCATTTGTTCGGGGGCGTCCTTTGTTTTAGATATAGCTGGTTCATTAAAACTAAAATGTGATTCAAGCATTTGTTTAAGTTTAAGTCCAAATTTGAACAACGCAATTTACCCGATTCAAATATTCATAATAGTTTTTCCTCTAAAATGATGTGGCCAAAGTTTGCATTTTTCTTGTACTCCACAGCTCTCAGATACGGGCTCTTAAATTAATCGCCTATAACAACGCTGACGCAAGAGAAACCAACAACGCCCACTTAGGTTCCCTATAAACCCTTCGTCCAGCTCACTGCCTTGTCTAATCGCGGTTAAAAACCTAACCAGGTAGCAGCACGGTTCGTATGCAGCATGGCCGTCCGAAGGCAGATAAAACACGGGGGCTGCATAGGGAGCAGTGTGTTTTTTCATGCTTTAAAAACATACTATTTCATTGCAGCGTCAGTTCTGGCATATTTCTACTTCCAGTACTTGGGTACGATGGGTAGGACAATCACTATATTTTGTAACCATCAGCTGCAAAATAACTAGCAAAATAAGGAATTTTATCTCGTAATTTGGAGACGTGTATTTTCGTATTTTAACTTGATGGCAATACCGCGAATTTCTTATGATTTCTTGGCCTTTACTTAGGCCTATATGAATGTTATATAATTATTATATCACAGATTATTTATTCTCTCGACCCCTCACCCCCCCCCCCCCGCCCCCCGGAATAATTTTTTGCGGGTTCCTCGCCGAAGTAAATATCAAACTCGATTTGTTATTAAATTTGTGTTTCCGTCTCGACCATTAAACTTCTTAAAACATTTAAAAAGCCCTCCTCCCCCCCCCCCCCCCGAATGCGAACTAAAATTTTAAAGTTAATAATTTTATATATAGATGGCACCGGCTTCACTAAAAAACTTTATATATAGGCCTAGACTATTATTAATACGCAATAGTTAACTAATTATATTACGCCTAGTTAAATCCTAGAATTGTTTTGTTGTTGTTTGGTTGAGATTATGAATAATATGAAACCCATAATAATTAAGTCTATGCATAATTATTTGTTTTTTCACGGCAGCAGTTGGTACAAATCCTCTTGGCATAAAAGAATACAAAACATCCAAGGTAGGATAGTTTACATTCAAGTGCGTGCAAAACACAAATTTTAAACTATAATTATTTATGGGACATATATTATTATATAATCAATAATAATTAGCAAAAATTTCCATATTATATCTATACCAATTTCAATTACAACCATTAATGAACTTGCATAATATATACTTCTGTTTTACAGTATCTTTGGGTTAAGGCAATGTTGAAAACCCAAAGAACGGTACTAGCTCTTAGCGCCGATTTGGCCATATAACCCGCCATACAGCACACCCATTGTACAACAAAATTAATTACCATTATGGTTTAATTCGTTTTTATCGGTTGGTGGTATACATGAAACTGATAATAGTTTGTGAAAATGTGTCTCAACGGAATAGGAATAGAACCGCGATAGAAACTCGATTCCCATCTAACTCCACAGTTATGCACGGAATAAATTACACATTGCAGACCTTTTGTTTCTTTACGCATTACAAAAATGTGTATTAGGCCCTACTAATTTTTATGACCTTTCTTGCTTAGCTCAATAATAACATAACGAGTAAATTCTTTCTGGAGTTGACCGTGGACGCTTCAATATTGCATTGGTTTTAACATTGAATGCCGCATGCAGCCCCCGGTATCTGCCTGGAGCAGTTCCTCCACTTTGACCTACCAGATGTCAGCCACTTTTGCTTTTTAAAAAACGCGATATACGCCAATCGCGAGCGCTGACCGACAAGAAAATTCCTGTCTTAATAAAACACATTTTTTTTAATAATTACTAATTTCATGAATTATATATGGAATCAAGCACTCGTACAAAACGATTGCAAAATGTTTTTAAATAGAATCTCTACGACGAAAATTGGCATTTCACATCAATAGGATGTCGGAAGTTGAACTGCTAATTTTGGTCCTAGAAACTTCGATTAAAAAACATGTTTCCAATGTGTATGAGTTGCTGATCTCATATATAATTTCACAAATTAGTATTATAAAAAATACGGGTTTAATAAGTACAGGAATGTTCTTTGATGGTCAGTCCGCGCCGGCTATTTGGAATACAATAGAATAGCATCGACTCAAAAGGTTGATGTTCTTGAAAAGCCAACTTCAAAGAGTGATATGGGGCTTATTCTTTGACGCAGCTGCCGCTACCCCCTTGCCATCGACCTGGGCCCTGTGGACGGAAGCAATGGAGTTGAATAGAACTTGAAAGGGTGGCTTGAATTCATAATTCACCTGTCATTGTTTACTATCGCTTGTGCATAAAACATATTAATTATGAGGGAAATTGTTGCATTTTCCAAAAAAAAAAAAGAAAATCATACACAATATAGTAAATAAATTAACGATTGAAGCTAGCTTTTGAATTAAAATTTTTCAGGCAAAATTTGACTATTTTGTCTTACACAAACCCTCATGTGTGTCTCCCTTTGAGACACTATGTACGTGATGTCCAGGAGAAGGAAACAAGAACCACAACAACGTTGCATCCTTGGTATTATACCTGCGTCCTAAGCTTAGTACTTAGTAAGGGGGGCGACGGGGTACTAAAATTAAAAATGGGTAATGACAACTTGATAATAAGCCTACAATAAATTCAATCAATACAAACCGGATTGCAGAGCGCGTGAGAGCAATTTCTTATCAACAACAAGACCTAATAATTAACCTCTTTTCCATCAGTAAGTAATTAGCCTTACTGTCAATACTGTGCACTTATCTCCGTATTCGTTCTAAGTTGGGATGCTGCCGTGGCCGTCTGTTCTATGAGAGTGCAAACAACATCGCGTGAAATGAATGACAAATATTGCCAAACATAGAATCGATTATGGCATATTATTTTTAGTCTTGTGTGTGTAATTTGTCGCTTACGCCGGTATAAAATAATCTGGAGGTATAAATTCTTCTTGCTATAAGTATTATTTTTCTTATTTCAGACGAACGATACGCCTTAGAATTCGTCCGATTGAATATTTTGTTGTCTGAAAAACCTTTTGTAAATCTCAATGAAATTACGCTTGACCAGAATACTATATTCCCCATGCCTGCATAAGATCCTTGGCATAGCGAGAAAAAATTATGTGTTTATTTTATAAAGTCATGTGGCGAGTTATCAGGTACTCAATCGACTCATTACGTATCTAATTAAATTTTGAAAGAAAATTTTGTTATACAAACGTAACGAGGTAGTAATTTTAAGTAGTCATAGTTTTAGAGCGGGCTAATTCCCCCCACCATGGGCCATTTCAAACTTCACCTTTGAAAGACATAGAATTGACAGCAGCCGCCTGCCAAGGTACGACCTCACTACCGAAAACTCCACGTAGGCCCTATGAGAGTTATACTTTTTACGGTTGTCATTGTCATATAGGAGGCCCACTATTATTGTAGTTAATTGTAATTCATTATTTGTTGTTTGACATTATTAATCCATGTGATAAGGTACTGAATTTATCACCCACACGATTGAAATCACTTTACAAATTATCTTGTTCATGTATTGTTTACAGAATGTTCTTAATTATATTAGAATTATAACGTCCGTATTATACAAGGCATACTGTTATAATATTTGAGTTTTCGCGAATCATTTTCAGATTTTCCTAATAGCTTCTCGGCGCCGGCTTGTCTTACTACGCAAGCCGACGGCAACCCGCGACTTCGTGGAAACGTTCATACCGTCCCCAAATGTAATTATATTTTGTCACGTGGTTTCACTTATCAAAACGAGATGAAGCTGTAAAAACTGCCTACGTAATAAAGTTTTGTTTTGGTCATGAGCCACATACAATACATCCATTGTTTAATTCCTGTTCGCAGTTTTTGGGGGGTAACTTCTTACTATTATGGGAACCGATTATTGTATACATTCACTGGAAGAATACATATTATCAAAATTTGCTAATTATTTTCAACGGACTTTGAGTTTTGAATCCAAATAAGTTTTCAGATTCACACCAATATGGTTTAATCTGAGCAATCTTTGGCGTGCTAGTGCGGAGTGCGCGTGCATGTGGAGAGCGTGTTGTTTGCTTTTAGTTTTAGTTGGTATTTGTTGGAAGTGCAGCTAAAATTATTTACTGAATATTGGAGTTAGACCATGTCGGGATGTGGGCCAGCGAATATGTGAACATATGAAAAGTAATTGTGACTATTCAAATTTCTTTACTCATATCAATATACCTAATCGCTGTACATTAGTTTTATTTTTATCATTTTATCAAAAGACATGCGGCTTCAAGACGATTGTATTTCTAAAATTGTAATCATATCATTTATAATAAGTGTAAGTTAGTTTTCTTTATTTACCTCAAGGTCATATAATCAATGGATTTACTATCATTTTCTTCACTTATATCAGAGACATGGTATTTCATTAAAAGTAATCCATTTATAATTTGAATTAATGTTGATCATATTTGGAAGGAAACGACCTCTTCCTACATCCACAACCAATTTCTAAGAACACTTTATGATACGGTTTGTCTATATAAATTAATAATAAAAAATTATAATATAAAACTTTATATATATAATGAATTTTTATATAAAGTATAATAATATAAATTACAATATAAATTTATAATGTTTAAAAAAAACTGTATTTTCGATAGTAGTATGTAGGTGGGCCTATGTGCTGTAAAAAGTAATAGTTTCTGTATTTCCACAGAGGATACTCAAATCGAACATTTGAGTTGACAGATTCTAAATCCAGAAATCGTCTAGACAAAGGCTGTTTTGGTCATGGTAGTTGAAAACTAATTTATACATTCATTTAGTAACCACATGCCATTCATAACACGACGAGAGACTTTGCTTTTAAACCTGGAACTGCAACCCGTGAAAGGTCAAGAGCTCCGCTTGGCTCGCCTTTCTCGGCTGCTCTTATTGTCCTGTCTGGAAGGAACGTTCACCGGAGTTCCTAATATTAGCCACAAGAACGCCCAGCGCGAGCTCTACTATACGTACATTAGTAAAACGGCGCGAAAACTGTTTATAATATTGATTAAATAAGTCTTGCCAAATTAAATGAGAATATTGATACTTACTCATTGAACAGGTATAAGTAATTTAAAATATTGTGTGAAAAACCACACATTTATCTCATGATCCTAGTCAATTTCTTAATGAGAAAATTAGCATATTAGGTCTGTCCCATTTAAAATATTCGATCAATGTATGCTACTTGGTAAAAATAGTATGACAAATTTCAAGCCTCTCATCTGTTCCCTCAAGTATTTGAAAGATTTTAGACAAACAGGAAAGTGCTTAAAAAATAATTGAGTAGACCTCTGCACATACAGAGTCGCTATGGGGACCTCCAGCCTTACGGGAATATCTGGTAATCCACATTTAGCCTGCAACTCTTGTTCTAGCAACCTACATGCTAACTCACTAGCCAGGCACTCCGCTGAGCTCTGCTTGGTGGACATCACTTCATATGGTTGATTCATTGCTGTTAGCATGCAAGCAGTTAGTAGGCTAGCAGGCCACAATATACATTTCAGATATGCCCTCAGAATAGATTGCCCCCCCCCCCCCCCCCCCACGGCGTTGGCGCCAACTGCAACGTGAATTCCTCCTTAGTTTTCCACGAAAAGTAAATAAAAAATAAAAAATATTTACGCGTTACTTAAAAAAATATCTTGTGTTTTTCTGCTTGTTTTTGATTCTAGTTTTCTGCGCTGGTTCCAACGAATGCCTTCTCCAGACATCGTAATTTTGCTTGCCTTGACAAGTCTCAACTCATGAACAACCTTCGAGGGGAACCTAGCGCCCTCCGAGAATAACCTCCCATCTCGGCCGAAACTCCCCACGGTAACGGCTTCATACTGGGCAATGTGTGGGGGGGATTTGATACGCGCGACTTTTTCTTATTATTTGTTTTGTGCTAATCCTGAATTTGGTGTGTTTAATGTAGTGTTTATAAGTTAATCACACGAATTTTAAATGGAAAATTTTGCCCCAACTGGGGGGGTGGGGGGAATACATTGTTTTTTGCACAGCTTGCGCGGTGTGATATTATATTTTTTTAATAATCTTATTTCCGGAACAATCAGGGCTGTTTATGCTTATATTGATATGATTTTGTGCTGGAAAATGAATAAGTAGTAATATTGTAAACAACTGGCATTGGGTAGGATGATCTCTGACACAGCCAGAGCTGTCTGTACCCTTTGCTGCAGAATACTCACATTATAATTTATTACCCTTGCCGAAAATTTAATTGTCTGAATGTATAAAGTATGATTTTTATAATTGATAGGAACTGTATGCCATGTACGACACAAATAACTCTTGAAGAATATCTTATTATATATGGCAGGTGGGCAGGTTGTGTTTGTTGTGGTCATGTAAAGTGGTTTTTTTTTATCAGTAAAATTTTGGGGGGGGGGGCAAATGAAGTGCAGCAGATCAGTCTTTACCCATCGTTGAACAGTTTTGCCTATCAACATTAACCTGTAATGATGGCAGAAGGGCTGGTGGGCGAGGTTGTGTTGATTTGTGATCCATTTAAAATGTTTTTTATCAGTGAAATATGGGCCTTGATTGCATCCAATCAGTGTATACCCCATCGTTGAAAAGTGTTTTGCACTATAAACCATCACCTGTTTGATGGCAGGTGGGCAGGGGCTTGTGGGCTGTAACCCCGGCCTGGCTCTAGGATGGCCTTATTCAATTACACTTCCTTTTCAATAATTAAAAGTAATTCTTTGAAGACAGGCAACGGCAAAATATGTTCTTTTTAATTAAGATTGTTTTGTACTTGAAACGTACCAGAGTTAGCATTCAAGAGTAACGGTTGATTTTTCTGGTGAATGTATTAGGTGACTTTCTAAAATACCCGCAAGAAAAAAAGGAAAAAAAAAAAAAGAATGGAAATTTTCAATATCGTCTACTCTACAAATAATCTAATGAACCAACACATTTTTAAGAAAACCTCTTTTCTATGAGTTTCTAAAAACATTTGCCACATTTCAACTGATAAAAAGTAAGTGAAAACATCAACCTTCAATGCTGAAAAAAAAGAGATGAAAATTTAATTCAAAATCTATATGTAATATTAATTTTCCGCATGCCCTCTATAAAATCAATTAAAACCATAGTTGCTATGTTTGCAAATCGCACAATATCAAATTTCATGCAGAGCTGGTTTAAAGTTATTTTGATGAAAACGCGTAATCAGAATGTTTTAGCTTTCAGGGGGGGGGGGATTAGTATCAATATTAATAGTTTTAGGGGTCCCCCTCCGCCCCGGTCGTAGTCGTCTTCGTCCCGTATCCAGTTATATTTAGGGTACGAAATATCAGATTTATGGTTATGATTTGGAAACTCTACTAATTAAATTCTTTGAACATTCCCACATAAATGTACTAATTCTTCGATTATATTATCACTTGAAAGCTTATTAAATGAAGGCAATCTAAGTTTTGATAATTTTACAGGAACAAACGATGAAGGTTAATCTATGAAAGTCAGAGACATGGCAAGATCTGCCACTTAGTCCTATTAATAATTCGCCCTCTGTGAACACGGTAAAAAATTTACTTACTTTCAGAGAAGTATTTAACCCTCACCCCAGCCTGAAATTTTGTAATATAACCTTATAGGGCAAAAAGTAGTATGTTAAATAAAATGTGGATGTGCCCATATTTTTAAAGGAATACCTGTGTGTCTGAATTTACTAATTGTCATTTCAATAGTGTTGTATGAACAAAATCATAACATGCAAACGCATTTTGGAGTTTAATAATTAATTGTACATAGCAAAACTTCCCAACTACATCCATAAAATATAGTGACAAATCTTACTATAATTTAAAAAAATGTGAACGAAGTAAAATCTCGTGTTCATCAGGTAATATAATTACATGTCTCTTGTTAAATGTTGCTGCTTCTGAGAGGTGAACCGTGATGACTACAGGTGACTACGACGAGAAACGAGGATGTGGTTGGTAGGTAAGAATTCCATCTCTCTCTCTCCTCTCTCTCTCTCTCTCTCTCTCTCTCTCTCTCTCTGAGATATTATTAAGCATAATAGGTGGATTGGCCATATCAAATTATGACGTTGTGTCCATTTTTCAAGTCAACATTTTTGGCACACCTTTCAGCTTATTTTCCTAAATGAAGAGGTAATCTAAATAATAAAAAATATTAACATTACCATATTCATTTATAAAGAAATCCTAGAACTATTTGAATTATAGAAATAATTCACGAATATGTGTGGTGTCATTTCACGATACTAATCCAGTGTTCTCTTTAGAATATGAAATGTTTCCTGAGTGGAGAAATAATATTACTCGTCGAGAGAAATTAATATTGCGATTTTTTCGATACCTACAATCGTTTTTTTTTCTTATAACAGTCGTAAAAGTAATGGAATGTGATTGAACTCTTGGAAGTCAAGTGGAACAGGAATGCGAATGCTTCGCTGTTGACAACAAGCAGAGTAAACAATAACAACTGCTAGGTGAAACGCCATGACGTATGTGTCCCGTGACTTTTCATTATACTAACTAAGCTATGTGCAGTCACCAACATTCTCATTTTCAGAATGATTTTTAAAACCCGTAAGTCCGGTGATTGTGACAGGTTGTTTTTTAAATTCATTTTCTTCGTGCTTTATTTCCAGTGCCACCTTTCTTGCGATTTACTTCACCTATTTTTTTTACCTTGGGCAAAGTTTCTTTAAGATAACCACGGCAGGGGACTCGCAGAACTTGATTTGACACTCCAGCTGTTGTTTACTCTTTCTGAGTGTTTGTCGTTAAAATCCTCACTGCTTCAAACATGTTTTACCTATAAAAGCTACCTTTTGTTTGAAAGTTAATTAAACATTTTTTAATACCTATCTTCGTGTCCCGTGAATTATTTGTTTCAAATTTGACTTATTCGAATATTTTAGGCTTTTGTTTGGTTGTAACTGTAACTGTAACACAGGTCAGGTGTTCTCTTATCCGAAGAAGTAACCCCTTTATGTATCGCTTTTCTAACCGTCCGTCTATCCGTTTGTCTGCGCGTGTGTCACATATCAGATAAAAATGCACACAACCACTGATTGACATGCGTTCTTGTATTGACATGCCATTCAACACGGATAAAACAGAATGTTTTTGGTGGTCAGTGGGCCTGGGCTAGCCATTTTTACAAGGTGCATATTTGTGTAATCGGCACCTCCACCAAGAGAGATTTTAAGTCACGA
This sequence comes from Sweltsa coloradensis, assembly GCA_024449915.1. NCBI lineage: Eukaryota > Metazoa > Arthropoda > Insecta > Plecoptera > Chloroperlidae > Sweltsa > Sweltsa coloradensis. The sequence continues at coordinate 77,513 of JAMZAV010003466.1, forward strand.
TAAGATGTTGTTTTATATTATCGTTGATTTCGCATTCTTAATAATTTGTTGTACAGTTATCTTCACAGCTTAGCCAAACATTAACGAAAGTCGTGAACTATGCACCCATTTTATAAAATAGACTAAACACTTATTTTAGAGAGAGGAGGATACATATGAAGAAAAAAATAAATCTAAGGCCGCAGTAATAAAAACAATCAGTCAACCAAGCTATTACTTATACCAGCGCTTTGGAATGAAAATAAAAAATTAAAAACAATCTAAAAAGATGGGGCCCAGTATAGACTCTTAAGGGAAGCCTTCATGTATTTCTTCCCATCTCTCAAATCATTATTATAAAAATATGTAGTCTTGTATTAATTTTACTATTAATTGTTTTATCATGCCATTCAATTTTTGTTTTACTTGTTTCAAATTATTAGGCGTGTGACACAAATTTGTACTTATTTTCTTGTAGTTATAGTTAATATAAAATTTATAATGATTTACCTTTTGGTTCACACACGAGTCCAAGCATTTAGATTATCGTTCTACGCCGAGATTTTATTGGGGTTGACTAGTTAGTTTTATCTGGTCGTACTCTTTCCCGCCATTGTCTTTGTTTTTATGTAGTGATATAGTGTATTAAGAAATGACAGTCAGTACCTTTGCTCGTAACCAACTGTCACAACCAAGAGTCTTTCCCACAACAAATAAAACAATAAAAGCTTCTTTAGTTTATCCAAAATCGAAAAAAAAAACAATCAACAATTCACTGTCACTCAGACACTGTCAAAAAACAATTACCAACCTAGAAGTAGTGCGCGGTCCATAGCTCAAGTCAGTAGGCAGTCTTGCCAACTGCTGAAGTTTAAAATATTATAGAAAACTGAATATAAAATATTGAGTGGACAGACAGACCACGAAAGTTAACAACAAATTAACAAAACCATTTTCAAAATACATTATAATGGAATCAAATCAAGTTATGTTACATTTACAATAACAAAAACATGTTATCAAATTCTCAAAAGTTCCAATAATAAAGTTCTCATAATAAAAGTAGCACAGCCATTTTATAAAATTTTTTAAAGTTCGTACGTAGGATTCAAGTTTGTTTTTATACCAGTGTTATCGCGATTCGTAGATTTGTAGATATTGTAGATATTGACCTAGATCCAGGGGTCAAGGCCGGCGATTCTTTTTACCGGAGACGTTACTGCACTTCCAAGTTCCAAGTTCTCCAGCCCAAGTTCTCCTCGCCGACGTTCCAAGTTCCGATTCTCGCTCGCCCAGTTCGTCTCGCCCACGTTTCCAAGTTTTCAAATTTTCGCCCAAGTTCTGCTCCACGTTCCATTTCCAAAAGATTCCAGACGTTCGTCCCAAGTTCCAGAAAATTCAGATGTGTTTTTAAGTTTCCTGGTTGATCCGCACCTGTCCTAGACTAGAGCCCCACAGGACGTGAAAGTTCCTCGCGCTCGAGAGACCAAGTAAGTGTGTTCTTGAAGAAGCAGCCTTCTCCGCTCGCGTTCGTTTCAACTGATGATTCTGACGTAGTCACGGAAATTGAGTGTTGTGATTGGTCTAATTTGATAGACGCCCATGGTGATGAGGCAGAAATAGGGGAAATTGAGGGTTGGTAAATGCGTTGTAGCTAAGATTTCTCCAAGTTTTTATTCTCACGCTTTGAGAACGTGACGTAATTGTATGATGAAACTCAGATAGTTTATTGAAGGGACCTTCGAAATCTCTGAACTTAGACTTGCCACGTTTTTGGGTCAATCGAAGAAATATTTCTCATGAATATCGTACTTTTTACGATTTTTTTCGATTTGAATGCGATATTTTCGTGATATTTGGGACGATTCTGACCAAACGGGTGAGGCTACAACGTTCATATTTCACATGGACATTAAGGCTGTTCCATCCCTGTTTTTCCATTTTCTAAAATATGCAACTATGTAAAATTGTAGTGGATGAAATTGAAACCTGGCACTATTAGAACACCAAAACAATTTTTTTCAAATTTTTCTGATCGGGCACCCGGCATATATTGCATCTACAAAATAGTATCAAACTGCAATTGTATCTACCACATCGTTCAACGTAGATAGCTGTGTTTCTGTGACATTTAAATTTGACTGTTTTTTCTACGCTTTAACAAAGAGAAAACTTGGGATTTTACAATTTGGTATGTTCCACGAATTTTTAGATAACCGGTATATTTTTTGGTCAATTTGTACCGGAAAACGGAAAAATTCGCAGGGGACACGGTTCCGAAAAATCCCATGTTTTCTCTTTGTTATAGCGTAGAAAAACAGTCAAACTTAAATGTCACAGAAACACAACAATCTACGTTGAACGATGTGCTAGATACAATTGCAGTTTGATACTATTTTGAAGATGAAATATATGCCGGGTGCCCGATCAAAAATTTGAAAAAAAATTGTTTTGGAGTTCTTATAGCACCAGGTTTCAATTTCATTTACTATATTTTTACATAGTTGCATATTTTAGAAAATGGAAAAACAGGGTGGAACAGCCTTAAGGTTGTGGTTATGTATTGCCTTTTGAAAGAAAAAGTTGAAAAAATAGCCTGAATTCATAGAAATACAGGTTTTAATATAAGCATTTCAACCAAAAAAGCTCATCCATCAACGCGACTAAAAAAAGCGTTCGCGAAGCGGCCTAGTGTATAATATGGACCGCCCCCCCCCCCCCCCCCCCCCCCCCCCCCCAATCCCCAACAAGCATTCATGTGATCTTGTATCAGATCAAACGAGTAATGTTACGTCTGGACCGGCACCTCCACCAAGAAAGTATGTAAGTTCAGGGCCAGCCCCTCCACCATCATTTTTGTTTCTTTTACTAGTAAAATCTGGTAGCATTTTTAACAATCGGAATGGACCCCTCCCCCTCCCCCCCAAAAAAAAATCGAACTCGAGAACTTTTTTCTTGGTTCAAACTTCTTCCAAGTTCGCGCAACTTCCTCTAGTTAGTCACATGAAGACGATTGAAGAGGCACATGCATGGTCGCCAACTTTTCAAAATGACAATTGGTGAACCCAGAAATAAAAAACTTTTTTAAAATGGGTGGGAGTGGGGGGATGGGGGTACCGTACCGAGACCGACACAGCATTATTCTAGTTCCAATTATTTTGTTTATATGACGTCATTGCGCAGAACCTGTTTTAAACGGTAAAGTTAAGTGGAAATGATAAAATAAAACCACATGTTGTTCCACGTAAAACTTGTTTGTGAAAAAATTTTAAAGTTGTACTTAAGATGAAGCCGGCGTGATGTGATGTTGGGCGCGCTCCTTGTTCTGCAGCTATAAATCATTACATCTTAATACAACTTGGCATAATTGATAATAAAGGACATCTGTACGCCCCTATGATATCAGATTTTCATCAATCAGAAAATGCGTATAGTTGTTGAGTGTTTATGATCATTTTGACAGCTGATTCTAAATCCTTGAAAATTGAATTTATTTTTTGTTTATATAATCAATTAATGGAAAAGTGCTATGATATATGCCTTTATAATTAATTTTTACACAATTATATAAAATCGCAAATAGATCCGAATAGAATTGGCAGAGAATTTTGAAAGTGCGTAAAATGAGCATGCCTCCTCTTAATAATCATCTCTTAATACATCATATTTTGCGTTGGTGACTTTCCTGTTTCGGAACAAGTGTTTTCATTTTTAGTAAAACAGAATTAATTCCGTCTCTACTCTGGTTCATCATTTCGACGCGGTTTCACCAAAGCACCTATAGTATTGTACTATTACAACGGGCCGCGAAAACCTACATCAATCGATTTTTATCATGTTCGGTATCTTTTTAAAAAAAAAAAAATATGGTTTATTTTACCTTTCCTTTTTTGGGGAAAAAAAAAAAAAAAGCGGGGGTTTTTTTTTTTAAAAAAAAAAAACCCCAAAAAAATTTTTGAAAATTGCATTTTTATTATCTTGCGTTCTAAGGTTACTTCCGTTTGCCGATACAAATACATAATACGATACAAAATGTTTAATAAATTTCGCAGAAGCGTAAGTAAAAGATTACAAGTCTCTTAACTCAAGAGGTCGCTTTCGACCTCAATCACCGGCAATCACTACTGAAAGGTTTAACAGCACTTTGACATTCCTCCCCCTTTTTCAGGCGACCGCCAGTATAGGCATTACCTAGATTGCTTTTTTTTTTTTTTTTTTAATTCAAAAGCAGTAGGGAAATTCCTCGCCAAGTAGAATATCTTTGGCGTTACGGTGTGCAATAGCCGTTAGCAAGGACTTTAAAAGGCGCCCTTATTGCAGAGCCCCGGGGTCTTTAAAGAATACAAATGGAAATACAGTTGCCCGATCCCGCCGCCCCGGCCCGTACATTTGATACATGTCAGGGCACATTCCCAAACTCCCTGGAACAAATTTTTGTAAGTTTAAAATTTTTTTTCTTATGAATTTTTTTCGAATTTTTTTCCCTATTTTTACACAATTTTTATAAGAATCCTTTCCCTTAGGTGTACAATTCTAAGTAAGCAAAATTTAAAAGGGTACTTGCAACTACGTATTGTTGTGTCGCAAAACCCTTTAATTGATTGTGACAAAATCAATCAAATAAACCCAAATTGATTCTAACCCTTTGTGGAAATTCTTCCCGACGTATTGTAGAAGGAGTTGAAGGGAAATGCGGGTTATTTTTAGAATTTTTAACACGATTCTCAATAAACATTTTTTTTAAAAAATAACAAAGTTATTTACAAAACACAACCCTAACATTTCCAGCCCTGCTTACCCCCTCTGTCCCGAGGAATTCAGATTAAGAGAGTCAAGATGGTTGACAATGAGGGGAAGTGATGAGGTGTTATTCTCCTGCTCATTCCATATATGGCATGCCCCTTGCATCAATGGCTGGGTTTGGGGTTATGGCCATCATTTTTGCTATAGTGGGACCTGGACTAGAGGCTAATGCATTAAGGGCACCTCTCTACCTCGTTTTTTTGTCGTTAGACTGCTGACTAAGGGTTTCTAAGTAACAGAGGTGAGCTTCACTGAGATGCACATTTTAAGACTAGGTACATTTTAACTTAGAAATGCTTTTTTTCCTTGGACAGGTAAATTTTTTGTATTTATGGGCCCTTCCCAAAAAACCAATACATATTGATGCGAAATATACGTAAACCCCATAAGATAAATGATTAGGCCACTGATTGATGCTAATCAAACGTGTATTTAAAATCAATCAATGGGATTATCGATTGAATCAATCAAATGATTATGATTTTTAAAATCAATCAACGATTTTTGATTATTTTGATTATTTATGGAAATCATTTCAATGATTATGATTTATTCAAAACCAAAATAACCCCCCTTTTTTAAAAGGAAAAGATATTAAAATTCTTCTTTTACATTTAAAAAAGGGGAAAATTATTATTCAATAAAAAATTTTTTTAAAATTAGATGGTACAAGAAAATTTAAAGAGCGTATTCTTGCTAATTTATTCTTAATTTTTTTATAAATGAGTTTTTTATTTATACCCAATAAACAAAGTTTTTACAGTTATTTCAAAATTACTGACAAATAAAAACCCGGGGCCCCCACCGGAATTTCCCAAAATCTAATTTTTTAAAAGAAAAAAAAAAACAACCAAAAAAATTATTGCGGAAAAAGAAAAGGGTTGAGGGGTCGAAGGAAAAAAGGGTACCGCCAGGCCCCCGGGGCCCGGGCACAAATTTGGTGAACAGTTGGTAATTTTTTGACAAAAAGTGGTGTTCCAACCAGCTGATCTAGATCGAGTAAAAAAAACCCTTCTAAAATGCAGTGTTTAAACTCATAAAAGTAGGAACCATTGTGCGTGGTCCCGACTATAGATTCCAGACACCCCAAAGCTAAAATTTTCCCTCTCTTAAAAGAATTTGGCTTCAAGAGGATGTAGCTAAATTTTTTTTTTTTTTTTTTTTTATCTTTTTGGTGTGGTTATCTTTGATCATAGTTACACACCCTCAATCCAAATTTGACTGAATTGGGTTTTTTTGAGTTCAATGCGGTTTGACTTGAAGTGTATATCACGGACATTCAAAAAAACGACTTCCTCAATCCTTTTTTCATTCAAATTTGAATTTGTTTTTGTGGCAGTTTAAAAGATGCACAAGTTTCTATGAAAACACTTGAAAATACTAGTATTTGTATCTCTCCCTATAGCTCTAAATATAAAAAGCCAAAGTCTTCATTAAAGCCTCCAAGACGCCATTTTTTTTTTGTAAAAATGTAATAACACCGCCTGCCTAATAATGGTTTTTCCCCCAAATCTATATCCTAAGGCAGTTTTGATCCGTATTTGAATGCGTATTGAACTGTATAAAAGCAATTTTACTCATGTCACCCACTTGGAAAAGGGATTACTTAAATGCGAATTGAGTGTGTTATCAAGAGACTCAAACCGAATTAAACTCGAACCGCTTGAGTCAAATTTTTGGTTTGAGGGCTGTGATTACGATGCATGGTTGCGAAAACGGGTTTTCGCAGCTTTGTTGAACGGTTTGAACGGCCCTCCCGTGCACCTGCAACTTTGTGGGGTTCCAGAAAAATTCAAATCTCAACAGAGTAGGACCGGGTTACTGTGTGACTAATAACGGAAGCGACTTTTAAGGGGCCCCATTTTGGGGGGGCAAAATTTCATGCGCGGCTTTATCCAGATGGTGTGGGGTTTAAAAGCCTCCCTACCAAATTTTTTTATTTTTTTACGAAATTATCCCCACTTTTGGGATACAAAGTGTTTCCTTTTAGTAAAAATTTTTTATCCATCAAAGCATCGCTTTGGGCCCAAGGCTAGCTTGCATAGCGCTTGGAGTGGTAAGGTCCATTGCTAGGCTACCCCAACCAAATTTTTGGTTTTCTACCTCCAAAAGGGGAAGTACACTTACAACTTTTTTATGTTTTATTTTTTTTATAGTTTGCGGTTTGCCAAATTTTTGGGGGACATAAACCAGTTCCCCGCTCGAGTGTAGTCGAGCTAAGCATTATGAGAATAGGCCTGAAGTGATTTATGATCAAGTAGGGGGCTACCTGACCAGATAGTGGGGGCCTGGCCTATTGAATTCATAACATAGCCTTTTTTTTTTTTTTTTTAATTTTAACTTTTTCTAGCATAATTTTTTTACAACTAAATTTTTTGGTTTCCCTTAAACAGCCACAGGCCTAGAAAAAGGGCCTACAAAAAAATTAATTCTAGCCTACCGTTTCACTACAGCTTAAATTATTTGGGCTTAGCCATGCTAGTATTCTTATGCAATAATGCGACTAACTTTATGTTCTGGTTGGGATTTAGGGGGGTAGTCCTAGACTGGGCTTGGGGACTACTATTTCCCGGACCATTTAGCCCCAATCGGTCTTTGATTTAGGAAAATTTGTTGGGGTTTTATTATTGATTGGTTTTCAATTATTATTTCAATTATCGATTTTCAATTATCGATTCCAAATTTATCGATTTTAATATCTTTTTTAAATTTATCGATTTTTTTTTTTTTTTTTTTCTACATTGTCACATTTTTGTTAGCTAACTTTACTGTAGGTTTCCTCCTCAGAGTATACAAATATCTCTTACCCCAAAATTTTGACTTAGGCTTAGCCTTGGGGCCTCCCCTTTTTCATAGGTCTAGCTTTTTATTTTACATATTTTTGCTGTAAAAATTTTTACTAAATTTTTTTTGTTTGGGCACAAGGCCTGTTTTACATTTTTTTATTTATTTTTTTTAAATTTGGGCCCACAGTAGGATTTATTGTCAAAAGTTTACAGCATGGTTTTTCAGTTTGCCATTCCCGGGTTACTTGAACTTTGATTGGCCGTATTTCCCTAGACCTATGGGTGATTTGTTATGTGTCCCGAGCGACTTTTGGGATTTTTTCTTTTTTGGAAATTTTACATTTTAAAATTTGAATTCTTCGATTCTAGCCCTGTGATTGGACAATTTTATAGTTTTTTTTATCTAGTAGTACCGTAGTTGTTTTTTAAATTTTTAAAATTTAGGGCCTACCATTTTAAATTTAAATTTAAAATAGCTGCTGTTGGGTTCACTATTCAATTTTCACCCCTAGTTGGTTTTTTAATTATGTCTTTCTGAGGGGGGTTTTTTCCTACAGGAAATGCGCGTCCCCCCTTAGCCTATGCGGTTAGTCCACTCGAATAAAGGGTCGGGGCCCCCCGGGGGCCGCATGGGACGACTGGCGACATGCCTGTAGCCCCTTTCCAAAACGTTATCTCCTGGTGACTTTATTTGACTATTCATGACTCCCCCCCAACTGGAGGTGATTTTGGATTACGCTTCTTAACCGGTAATATTCGGGTAGGGTAAAACTTTGCATGTGACTCCAAAAAAATTTATTTTTTTAAATTGATTGTTAAATTGGTCAATACGGTTCGGGGGGCCATTTTTAAATTTGCCCGGGTTTTTTTACTAAAAGTTTTCCAAAACAAAAGTTTTTAAAAAGCCTCAGGGGCCTCCGTTTTCCTGGTGGTTCAACGATCTTACGGGGTTCGGGGGTAAAAACACAGTTCAAAATTTTAATGCCCAGGGGGTTTTTTCAAAGGAAGAATTTAAAATCTTGCTTTAGCAAACATTTTACCATTTCAAACCTGTGGGGGCATCGCGCTTCCTGGGACGGCTGCTGGGGGGGGCCGACATTTCAACATTTTGCCGGCTGAAAAAACTTAGATCCTCATTTTCCCCAAGTTTTACCCATTGGGTTTTAAAAAGGGGGGAAATTTTCTGTCCAAGCCCCTCCGTTGGCTTTCACCCCAAAAAATACCCTTCCTCAAATTTCACACGGTAAAGTGTAGAGGGCCCAAGGTGGTGGACAAAAGGGTGCTTGTTACAGGTTAAAGGAAAAGGATTAAACTTTTGGGTCATCAGTGTGTATTGTTAATTTTTTTAAATTGTTAAAACCAAATTTATTCAAAAAAGGTGATTTTCTTGAATAAATAAGCCCGGTTCCCCCCTTTTGAGACAGTTTTTGAAAATTAAAAACTTTGGTGTGAAATATTTTTCCTGGAATTTTGTTAATGCCACCTGTCAAAGTGATTGACCTTGCACTCATAAAGTTAAAAAAATTTTTGCAGACTTGCAAATTACCAGGGAAAGGAAAATGGAACTTAAACCCCTAATCCATTGGGGGCCTCCTGTACCTTAAGTTTTTCCAAAGGGATTGCTATTCAAGTCTACAGGGGTTCTTGAAATGCTTTGTTTCTTGGTACTTTTTGGTCTCCTTCCCCTCCTTTTTTCCTTTCCCTTTCGTATTTCCCCCCCCCTTTTTTCCTTTTTTTTTCTCCTCCTTTTTTTCCGGGGGTATTTAATTTATTCCCCCTTTTGCTTACAAATTTGACGATTCATTTTGCTTTTCCCCCGGGACCATCTTCTCCTCCAAAACCACCCCTACTCCATTGGGTCTCTCCGCTTGGGGGTAACAACAAAAAATTTGCTCTCTGCCTTCATTTTCCGTTCCCTTGCGTTCTGTTTTTACCTGGGAAATGGTGCTTATAGTCCTTCTCTTTGTGTGGGAAAGTGTTGGGCCCCCGGTGGGTGGCCTCGTTTGTTCTGTTTCCACTTTTTCGATGTATTCTTGCGTCCACTGTATTTTCATCCGTAGGCCCCTGCGTTAGTTCACCGTAGCGGGACAGATGAGTCCAGAGTTTTTGTCCAGAAATCCCCGGGTCATCAATACGTCGCCTTGCCAAGGAATCCCACCCCCGGGTTGACTGCGGTTCTTGCAATACGGTGCGGAAAAAGCAGTCCGTCTGAAACATCCCATGTTTGTCGGTCCTTTTGTTTTCCTTTAACTACCTACTACGGACAATGCAGGCGCTAAGCTTTCAGAATCTGTATCAGCCGCCTCTTCTGGTTGTCCGGGGTCGAGTATCTTTATCTAATTTTGGTTCCCACTGCTACTTCTTTGCCACATCCCCTTTACCGTGGGTTTAAAATTTTTAGTTTACCGCCTTAAAATTTTAAATTTATTTTGCTGGCTGTGACTCACCCTCAATTTAATTCTAGTTAAATTTACTATTTTTTCCCGTTTTGGTCCGACACAGGTAACTCGATACTCAATCAGCGATACTTTGATTTTATTATTCGGGTACTCTCTCAGTTTAGGGTTTTTTAAAAAAATTTTTCCCAATTTTACATTTTGGGTTTTTGCTGTTTTTTCTCGGGCGAAACCCATAGGGTGTTTTTGGTTCTGTTGAACTGGTTGGATTGGGCTTGGGGGTGCGGTAACGTCCGGTTATTTCCTAAAACATTTCATCACCCTTTTAAAAATTTCTGATGTTTTTTTAAATTTTCTGACGGGAAGTCGCTAACACTATTTCGGGGGTTTTGTTCAGGCATAATTTCAACTCAACGCTCGTTCCCGGGTTTGGATTTTTTAACACGATTTTTCCTCGCTAGTAAATTTTCCCCGAAGTGTTCCCACAAGAGTTTTTCTTTGTTGAAGAGGGGGTCTTTTAAATGGGGTTGTCATCGATAATATCCTCTTTAAAACTGTTCATTTTTTCAAGTTTTTTTTTTCAGGTTCCTTCTGTTTGCCGAGTACGTCAAGCTTATTCCTTTATCCCTGGACCTTCCCCATCGCTCGGGCGGGGTTCGTTTCGACAAACTGTTTTTTTAATTAAGTCTTTACTTTAGCCCTTTTCCCAGCCGGGTGGTTGAACTTTGTGGGCTGCTGGTTGGTTTCTGCCGAGTAGCGGTTGACTGCGTATCGCTTCACTTTAGCTTTTTCGGGTCCTGGAGGTCAGTGATGCAGTTTTTTTGAGCGGCATTGGCATCATTTCTGACCGCCCCCAGTCCTCCATTCCGCATTCCCGGAACAGGGCCCATTATTTTTTTGGGCCGTCCATGGTCTCTTTACTTGTTTTCAAAACCCCTGGCTGGGGGTTGACGTTTAATTTCCCCCAGGAGTCCCCTCCGCCTTTAGATGCGATGACCTCCAGCCTGAGTATCGGTTTTTCCTCCGGGTTTTTCCCCGATACGTGGCCACCTCCGGCGTTTTGTGGTTTTAGTATCCGCGGCATTTTTTATTTGCCACTTGCGTTTTCCCCGTTCTTGGCCCTCCTTGGTTTTGGAACATAACCCCCCCTTTACACGGGGTTTAATTATCTCTTGTACAACCGTTTCTTTCCTTTATTTAACTTCAACTTGTAGTTTTCTTTGTGATCTTTTCAAAAAACTCATAGGGCCATTCCCCAAAGATAGGACGTTTTTTTACATACTCCAGGATTTTACTGCTGTGTTACGCAAAAAATACACAAAAACCCCCCACCCATCATGAGGTTGCTATGCAATATAATACTTTTTTGCGATTCGCGTGCCTTTTTGTTTTCTGTTGACCAATTTTTTGCTTGTTTTGCGGCAGCGACGCTTGCTGCTGCGGGATTCATGTCCCAAGCTTGGAGCTATATTTTCATGAAAGGGAATGCATTTTTCCCCTCCTGTAGAATAGTAAGGGAGAAACCCCGGTTACTCTTTTTTCGAGCTCCTATAGGCCACATACGAAGGGTAGAACTATCCCATGTTTTTGGTCTTTTACGCGTACGGCTACATATCTCCTATGTAGCATGTAATCTCTCAAACAACCCTTTGATTTGGGATGGAAAGGGTGTTGTTTGAATGTCCCAATTTCCCATAACCACAGGTTTTTTCATTAGGGCTGAACAAAAAGTCCGATCTGTAAAAACTGACGGGGTGTCCCCGCCGCGTAAAATTCTCCACAACGCACGTGCTATCGTTTCCCCGTCTGGTCTTTAATAGAATAGCCCCGCAGATTTTTGTGAGTTATGAACGTGAGATGTACTTATTTTAGGAAATCTCAGGGAGGGATCCCACTATCAAGGGCCACCCTATCCCAAGGTCTGCTTTTTTTTCCCCTGCATACCTGCGGTAAAACCTTGTTTTCCCTTTCCCGCGCAATGCTCGCATTCCCCGTACTTTCTTCTCCCCGCCTCCTGAGAGTTTTCCCGTGTACGTGCTTTTATTATATCCGTGGGCGTCGAATCTCGGGGCTACTGAAAAACCGTGTCTTGATGGTTTTGAGATTATCCTTGAACGAGGGGTACCGGGGACAACAGTCCAAGATATCGCCATTGACATTATAGAGAGGCCCCTTTCCCGATCGAGTTTTAATTGTTCCTCAAATTTTGGTTTGTTTTGCTTCTTGACGCTTTGGCAAAATTCGTCGGCTTGCTGTTTTTCAGAATAAGTCCCTATTATAATTTGGGAGATTTCCGTTGCCCATGGCGCGGAATGCGCTACTGGTCCATAGCTGTTCCAGCAAGCTTCCAAAGAGGGCCCCTTTTTGGTGCCTGGGAGGAGTCGCGTGCATTTCGTATTTATGCGTTAACTTGTCGCGACAGCGCGCAGCATTTTTGTTACTTTTTCCCCTTTATTATCACTCGTATTGAAAAATTTGATAAACGGACATCCAGGCGAGTCATTCGGGGGATTTCGGCTCTTTTTTAATTTTAGCTCCCCTTTAATGGAGCGTGATCGGTATATAGACGAAGGGCCTGCCAAATATATAGCATCGGAAGTATGCCACACCATACTACCGCGAGTAAATTTACGATCGGCGTACTTAGTTACGTTCCGCGCTTTTTAAATGGCGTGATGCGTACGCGAGGCCCTTCTTTGCCATTTAAATTTTTTGCGAAAGTACTGCTCCAATTGCCACTCCGCCGCACGGTTGCAGCAGAAGTCGGAAAAAAACCCGGGGAGCAGAATATTTTTACCACAAACCTCGCTTTAGGCCTCAAAAACGCTTTGCTGCCTCGGCCCCCAAAAAAATGGACATCTTGTTAGTGAGTCAGTCAGCGGTTTTCTATGTCTGCAAAATTGGATAAAGCGTCTGTAGTCGAAATTAGGGCCAATGGGGATGATTTCCCTTTACCGTCTCGGCCGTTGTACTCCTATGGCTTTTTGGGCAGCCTGGGGCGGTAGGATACCTTCGCTTGAGCAAGTGCCCTAGATAGTTACCGGCTTGCGCGAATACCATTTGTCTAGCTGGATGTATAAATTAGTTCTCTGAGCCCCGTAATACCCTGTAGGCTTTTTATGTGTTCCTCCAGTGTGGCAGTACAGGAAAAATATATCCAAGTAACCCTGCACTCAATGCCCTTTTTAAAACCCGAAAAACACAGTCCCTCAGACGCTGAAATGTGGGGGACTCCGGCAGCCCCATGGCCATTTGCGGTATGGAAAAGCCCCCTGAATGGTAAGGAAAATCCGGTTTTTTCCTTACTTTTTATCACGGATGATATAACTAGACCTTAAAACGGCGGGTTAAAAATTTAGAGTTTTCCCCGACGTCCAGAGCTCAGCACATTTGGTAGGGGTAGCATCACCTTGGGTTTCCTGGTTTAAAGCCCTGAAATCGTAATAGTCCCGGTACTTTGGGCTTCCATCCCCCCCCCCCTTCCGGCCATTTTCTTTGGGGACCATTATCACGGCCGTTCCCCGGCGAGGTGTGGGTTCAATATCCTTTCCTTTGCAAATCTTAACTTCCTCCGCGCCTCTTTTAGTGCCTGTGGCATTTGTAGGGAGGGTTTTGTATGGTTTCGCGCTCCCTGTATCGATTTTTTGTTTTACCATGCTGTAAACCCAACCATTTCGGAAAAATTAACAATTCCCTGTACTGGCCGACTTTATTCCCCCTTGGCCCCGTCATTGGGCCTAAGTGGGTCAATTTTCCTCTAGAAGAGCGTTCACTTTGCTAAAATGCTGGTTTATTTTTACCCTGGCTTTTTCCCTTTTTCCCCCGGGATTAAGCACGCCCGTTTTTGTTGGCGAGCAACGGGCCCCATTTCCTCGCGTACCCAGTAGGGGGTTTTTTTTGAACGAATTTCGTTTGTCCCACATTCAGACCTTAAAGGAACAAGATTGTGGAGATTTTTGGCAGCAACTCTGGTCCAGTAAACCCGTAGTTTTACCTTTTGTAGGTTCGCAAACTTCGGTAGGGAATTTGTTACCTCTCGGGTTTTAGTTTCCTAACTATCACTTCGCTGCGGCGGGGGGGCAAAGTAGACCTTTGGGATTATTGCACTAGTAGGGGACGCTTTTTTAGACTGCGCAATGCTATTGTCTATGTGCCGTCCTAAGTGTTCCGTAGGGGGCCATCGCCTCTTTTGGGGTTCGACGAGACCTGGGTGGCCGGGTTTTTCTACTCCCTTCCCCCATTTGGCGATTCCCCGACAGGCCCGGGGTTGTAACTCCCCCTTTCCCCCAGTTACGACTCTTGTAAACAAGATGTGCATTTAACAATTTTTTGTGCACTGCAGTTGTGTGGGAAAAAGGTATTTTGCGATTACCATGTGAAATTTTTGCGTGAAAATCGAGTTAAACTTTTTTTTCCGTAAGAAAACACTCTATGCCGTATACGGGGGTCTGTTCGGTTTTCACGAAATTGGTGGATGAACTCACACCATTAGGTTTTTAACGTAACAGATTTCAGCCCCATAGTTTAGTTCATTTTCCGTTCGCCCCCCGCCTTTTAACGATTAGTCCCGTAGTGTAGCTTTTGGGCTAACTCCCGGTTGCAGTAAAAAAATTGTAGCGCCTGTGTCCACAAAAACGTCTAGCCTGTCCCTCATACTAACCTCTATGGGACTTCGGTCCCCGTTACGGGAGTTGTCACTAGGGACGACAATGATTGCTGTCCCCTTTTGACGAGGGGCTTGCGTCGAACTGTTGGCGTTTGGGGAAGGGTTTTTGGGGTTTTCCCCCACGCCCCCTGGTTACATTGAGCACCAAATGCCCCGATTTCTTTCTTTGGTACAGGGCGGGGTTTTTGTAGGGATCAGAGATTTAGAACCCCCTCGGACCCGCGCCGGACTTGTAGCTGCTTTCCGCCATATCGATACAGTTCCGTTTGTAATGGCCGGGGTTCCCACAACCATAGCATGGAATTCCGTAGCATCTACCGAAAAAACCCTTTCCCTGGGGTCTGCGGTCAAACGCGCTGACCCTGCCCGGGGGGGGGGGTGATTTAGTGCCTCTGCGAACGGGTAGGCATTCTATACGAACCTGTACCCCCCCTTGCCGTGGGGCCCACTGTAAACGCAGCGATAGCCTCCGTCGCCCCCTCATGGATGACCTTTTGTGCTTTCGGGTCAGCGACCCCCTAAAGTTCCTAGGTAAGTTTTTGCAGCGATAGGAAGGCTTCGACTGATTTAGACTTCCTTTGGGACGGGTTTTTTAATTGCGGTGTAGAAAAATGATCGGGCTGTCGCGAGCGAAATCGTTCAAAAAACCCCCCCTTTAAAAAACAGAAGTTATGGCGGTGATCGGAGAGAACACTGCTGCTCAAAAGCGGCTGCCCCCCCCAAATTTTGTAATAATTTTATTTTGCACTATCCGCCAACACCCGAGTTTGCAGCTTGATCAAAATGGGTAAAAACCTCAATAGGTTATCTGAGGGTTCCCCCCCCCATGGTTTGATCAAGTTCCCCGGGCTAAGACTTTGGCCAGGGGCTGCCCCCTAAGTTTTTCCCCCCTTTGTTTTAAAAACCCCTTGAGTAACTTCTTGTTTAAATAGCATTCTCTGTTTTAATATTTAATTTTTTCAGCTTTAAGAGCATTGAACTGTTGCAAAAGGTTTTAAATGCTTCCTGGTGACTGCCCTGTGGTCGGGTTTAAAAAATGCTATTTTTAAAATCAAAATACTCAATTTCAACGGGGGAAAAAATCTAGGTATGTGAATCCTGTATTTCTACAATGCAATGTAATTATAATGGTTTTGGACTCACTATGGTTTGATGTTATCACTCGTTTTTTTGATACCCAATACAAAACTACAAGCAATTAGTTTCCACCCGGGTTCTTTATTTTTTCAAATAAAAAAACCCCCTATGCTGCCCCAGTTTTTTGTGTCGCGATTTAATTTAAATTTATTGTAATCAATAATCAACAAACAACCAATTGATTTCTAACACCTTTTTAAACTTCTTTCCGACTGTATTGTAGAAGGAGTTTAATGGAAATGCGGGTTATTTTGAATCATTTAACACGATTTTTCAAAAAACAGTTTTATTTAAAAAAACTAAGTTTCTTAAAAACCCAAGCCTAACATTTTCCCGCTCCGTTATCACCTCTTCTCGTGGAATTCAGTTAAGAGAGAGTCAAGATGGTTGACAATGAGGGGGAAAGGGTGAGGTGTTATTCTCCGCTACTTCCATATAGGTCATGTTTTGCATCAATGGCGGGATTTGGGTTTTTGGGGCCCTCACTATTTTCTTAGTGGGGACCTGGACTAGAGGTAATGCATTAAATTGGCACCTTCTACCTCGTTGTTTTGTCGTTTTGATGCTGACTAAGGGCTTTTTTCCAAAAAACAGAGCTGTGAGCTTTACTGAGATGCACACTTTTAAAACTAGGTAATTTTAAAATTAAAAGCTTTTGTCCTTGGACAGGTCTATATTTTTTTTTAAGGCCTTGCCAAAACCAAAACATATGATGCTGAACAAAACAGTAAAACCCATAACTGTGAAGATTTGGCCACGTATTGAGTGGGTAATCAAAGTGTTTATCAATCAACGATTATCGATTGAATCATCAATCGATTTTCAAAATTTTTAAACAACAATCATTATTGTATTATTTTATTTTTGATGGAAATCAAACAAACGATTATTGTTGATTCCAAACCAAATCACAGTATAATACATTTACGATTAAAAAAAAATTAACTTAAGTGTTCTAGGGGTCGCCAAAACAATTTCGCCCGCCCCTCCTACCCCAAGACCCTTCACCCACTCCCCACTTACGATTTCTCTCTAAACCTACTAAGTCACTTAAACTAATTGTTAGATACCAATGTAAAAGTAACCTTTACACGAATATTTTTAAAAATTTTTGTAGTATGATGAGGCTCTTACTTTTAAGTGGTAGAGAGTAAGAAGATTGCCTAAAAGAGGGCAGCCTGCCGGTCCGGGCAGACGAAGCATCGTGGGAATCATTCGACAAATGAGAAGGCAGTATGATGACCAGTAGATGGCAGCTAGGATCACACAGAGCACAGCATACACCCACGTGGACTGACTGGTGATGGGGACAATCTACACAGAGACAACAAAACATCAGCAAGTAGTTTACAATCCTTGTTTTCTATTTCTATTTGCGAGTTCGTCAACTACATTGCCATATCACACGTAACTTTCGATATCGATATTCAAATAATATTTGAATAATCGAAATAATGGTGTATTATTTGTGCAAAAAATATTAATTTTAAAAAAATGTGTCAATATAGAGTAGCCCTGATATTAAAAATGTGCGGATAAATAGTTGATAAGGTATCGCCAAAAATTCATAACGATTTTTACGTTCCCACATTCGCGCTTATATAATGACCCGGCACCTCCACCAAACTAAACATGCAATTCAAAATTAAAATAAATAAATACATTTTCTAAGGTATTTACAGCAGGATTTCACATTGATTTTCCGAAAATACTCCTATAAATAAAAATTAAATACTATATAATATAAATAATATATAATAAAATATAAATACTCATCCTGCTTTTGTTTTCGAAGTGTTAAACAAAATTTCGATTTGTTGTTGATTTTTTTTTTACATTTTGATATGGAGTACCAATATGGACATCGAAAATATTCTCTTATATCGATATCGTATCAAAATATTCATTTCGTTGCCTAGCAATAGCTGGAAGTTGAGATCGAGCAACTGCTGCTTTCTCCTGCCTTTACTCCAACTAAAAGAGGAACTTCCGGACAGAGTTTAGCACAAAACATTGCTCACAGAATAAGGTGTGATTGCCAGAAGGTCTGAGCAAACAGTCTTAAGTTAACTCTGAATTTTAGAGGGATGTTAGATCTATGCTTCTATGCTTATCATTTTTCACTTCCTTCGAATGCGACGAATTTTTCCTAAATTTTATTTTTAACATAATTTGAATAATACGTTCAGAGTAAATTTGTAATATAACAAACTGTCTAAATTTCAACCTCTAATGGGAATACAAGCATTTATCTTATTCTTAACATATTAAGAACCTTTGAATGAAGCATAACGTATTGTCTTTAATTGTTCGTAACTCGGATCTGTTTTACGTGAGTGTTTGTGAGATGAATAATATCGGCAAGATTAAGCGAAATTGCTACGAGAAATGGAATCTATCTGGAATCAGCATAGTGATAATACTTTCAGTGCGCGTATTTACGGCGGAAACAAAAGTATGTAATATAAATAGGTAGGAAGAAGTATCATTGTCTTGCCTTCCATATCCAATATCCACACATAATTTTATGTTAGAGTCTGCTAGTAGGCCTGTATACTATATTATTACCACGTGAATATGATCTATACATAGACGCGGTATGTATTATACCACTAGACCTAAACCTCTTCCCTGCAATACAATATCCTCAATGGTATATGCGTTGTTCTTCAATAATGACAGAACCTTTAGTGTCGTGTTTTCCTCAGTCGTTAAGGTGAATGAAGTTCCCCCCCCCCCCCCCGAGAACTGTCATTCGCCCCCCCGGGAATAAATTGACTACATGCACTATAATATTACTATCCTTCATGTTTTAAATGTCACATTGCCGTCTTTGAAAGGGCAAGAACATATTGTTTTGAAGGTTGTTAAGGTTTATGTTTGTAACTGTAATCAAATAGGCTACCCTACGAAAAACGTGTGGGCAACTCACGAGGTCAAGAACTAGATATTTTGTAAATGTATGGTCATTTGAAGGGTTCCGAATTTCCCAATTATGTCTTCTTTTGTATGTTGGCTCGCAGTCGCGCCTTGAGAGGATATGCGCTTGCAGGACAGATACAGATGCAGTAGGCCTATGTTGAGTAAATGGTCAGTGTAGGCCTACCTAGCTTACTTTTCGATGCGAAAACACTATTATCGGGTAAAAAATGCGTAGGTATACATTAAAGGAGGGGTCAACGCAGTTTTCCTTGTATGTTAGGCTTAACTCTAAACTTGCTTCCTATTAGTCGAATTCTACAAAAATCGAGCTGTGATTGGTAAAAAAAACGAACAGTTTTTCACCCTGTATTTGTTTTCGTTGTTGAAATGACCGTTTTGTTAATCTAGCGGTTTGAAGGTTAAATCTAGTGGATATATTTGGAACCTTTTAGCGTCCACAACACACAAAACCTACGTTATTTTGGTATTGCGTTCAGACCACAACTTTTTTCTAAAACGCACCAAACGCACTCTAAAAACCTGATTTTCAAAAATTTCGCCTGCGGCGCTATTGTTGGGGGGCTTCGCCCCCCAAAACCCCCCTATGTAATACCCCCGGGATCTTAATATAGTCTGAATTCAACACTGCCTGAACTGACGAATTTTGGCTCACATTTGAGTTTTCTTCCACTCGTCCCGGTGTCCCGGAAAAAGCTTTTGCGACATCCATTTGTCTCGAATTCGACACAAAAGTTAAGGTTACCTCTTGTCATCGACAATGAATTTATTTACAGTCAGTATTCGGCTAAAGATAGGCCGTTTTCTTTGATAGTTACTTACCGGCTTACTGCTGGTGCGGTGGGCAACTATTCTTGCAACGCGAGACTACCAAAGAGGCCTCTTTCTCAAGAGGAAGTGTCATACCATAAAGTATGGTCATACCGGGCCGTACCATGTATAATACCATGTCTCCACTAGCAACTTAAGTCTATACTTAAGTATAAGCTTACCTACTTAAGAACCCGGGGTTTTCCGTGTGGACGATACTTAAGTAGGTAAGCCTACTTTTTCATACTTAAGTAGCTAGTGGAGACATAGTATTAGTCAAATAAATAAACTACCACTTCCTACTACAATTATAGCAATGACACGGATGAATTCGAATTCGACATTATCTTTCCATAAACTTAGCTTAAACATGTGTATTATGATTGTCTGCCTAAGTTAAGGGCAGTTTGTAGGGCTACCACTATTGTACTGTTGATAATGTATTGTGGAAATAAAATATCAATATAATTCCACTCCTATCCATCTAGGCTTAGGTCATTGATACAAAATATATGATAAAGAGTTTGATATAGATACCAAGCTAATGATCATGCTGGGAAGTATCCTAGTTATTGGAGCCTTCATTCTTATTGGCCCGCTACCCATCACAAATTATGAGACGTGAGTGTGATCATTCATTTTTGTTTTTTATTTGTTAAAGTCTAGGTTGTTCAGGAATCAATATGCTGGCAATTTTGAGTTTAATTATTATTAATATTTTTATAATTATGAATATAAGGTTTTAAGCATAAGCCCGCTTTAAGGACATAGTTATTGATTCATAGCAATTGTCGTAAAAGTTTGCCCCGACTGGGGTTCGAGCCCAGAACCTCCGGCTTAACGTGCCATAGCTCTACCAATTGAGCCACCGGGACAACAGAACAAACCTTATACTAAACTGCTAGTTGTTGTGAATGTTGACTTCCATGACATAAATCCAACAGAAGACTGCAATGTTGCTGTCAAATCTGAAAGATCACATGGATAAATCCAATCACATCTCATCTCCCATGAGTTGGGTAGAATGACTATAAGGTTTTTAAGCATAATCCCGCTTTAAGGACATTGATTCATAGCAATTGTCGTAAAAGTTTGCCCCGACTGGGGTTCGAACCCAGAACCTCCGCCTTAACGTGCCATAGCTCTACCAATTGAGCAACCGGGACCACAGAACCACAGAGATTTATGTCATGGAAGTCAACAGTCACAACAAATAGCAGTTAAGTACATGTTTGTTCTGTGGTCCCGGTAGCTCAATTGGTAGAGCTTTAGCACGTAAGCCGGAGGTTCTGGGTTCGAACCCCAGTCGGGGCAAACTTTTACGACTATTGCTATGAATCAATAACTATGTCCTTAAAGCGGGCTTATGCTTAAAAACCTTATATTCATACTATCCAACTCATGGGAGAAGAGATGTGATTGGATTTGTTCATGTGATCTTTCTGATTTGACAGCTACATTACAGTCTTCTGTTCGATTTATGTCATATTATGGTAATAATTATTATTTTTATCATCATTATTATTATTTTTATTTTATTATTATTATTATTATTATTATTATTATTATTATTATTATTATTATTATTATTATTATTATTATTGAAGAGAAATTATAACATTGACGGGATGTTTCGTCGCGTCGTGGTGGTGAATAATTTACATTATTCCTTACTTTCCAACGTAGCGTCATCACTGAGGATGACATTTTCAAGGGACTTGTTATTATTATACTTTAATTAATTTATTTTAAAATTTAATTATTTTTTTGTTTAAAATACTCCTGAATATCGTCGCTGTCTGAGCAGGGAGACATAATATTAATGTAAAAATAAAATAAATTGTCGCCGGAGGTTGATGCTATGAGTAGGGGTTTAAAAATTGCAGGTTGTTGTTTATGATAGTCGCTTGATGGGCACGTCACAGCATAGCGCTGCGATGTAGGTTAGGTTCCCTCGTCTTGATTTTACCACTATTATAATATTTTACTTTACTTCTAACACACGATGGCAACTCCACTGAAGCTCGGCAGTGAATGACACGCCTGCCTGGGGCGAATGAATCAAAATTGAAATGTTTCATGATGTGAGCATGGCAAAGATGTGCGACTGGTTTGTACTGTTTATTTATAGTGCGGCGTAAGGATAAAAAAGGAGGTAAAGTATACCCAAATTCTAATTCTAAACATCGCAATGTTATTCGTAATGAGACATTTTCACCAAAAGTATTGTTTCTTTGAACATTTTTTCCTGATAAAAAAATTGACTGTTTGAATAAATTTAATGTAATTACAATTTAATTGGATGAGCGCAGCGAGCGAAGCGAAGATTTCATTTCACTACACTGGAGAAAAAAATCCGGAATGTTTTGTTTTTTTGTATTTTTGTGTGTCTGTGAACACGATTCCGGCTTAACCGATACTCCAATTGCGATTAAATTTTCTGGAGACCTTTGAAATCTCTGAACTTAGAACTATACGGTTCAAAAAATTATTTCTCGTGAAAATTGCAATTTTACGATTTTTTTCGATTTTCTTGTTTTTTTCTGTTCGTATTTTTGTGTGTTTTTTAACACGATTCCGGCTAAACCAATACTCCAATTGCGATGAAATTTTCTGGAGGCCTTTGAAAACTCTAAACTTAAAACAACCACGTTTTTGAGCGCAATCGAAAGATTATTTCTCATGAAAATCGCAATTTTACGATTTTTTTTGTTTTTCTTATTTTTTCTGTTTGTATTTTTGTCTGTTTGTTAACACGATTCCGGCTAAAACGATACTTCAATTGCGATGAAATTTTCTGGAGACCTTTGAAATCTTTGAACTTAGAACTGCACGGTTCAAAAAATCGATCGAAAAATTATTTCTTATTAAAATCGCAATTTTACGATTTTTTTTCGATTTTTAAAAAATTTCTCCGACTTATTACACCTACATGCTTTATCCGATTTCAATTATTTTTTCACAGAACCTTAATTTTATGAATTAAAATATTCATGTGAAATTTGATCGCAATCGAAAAATTATTTTTCATGAAAATCTAAATTTTGCGGGTTTTTTCTTTTTTAAAACAATTTTTTGACTTATAACACCTACATGCTTTACCCTATTGTAATGATTTTTTTACAGAACCTTAATTTTATGAATTTATATATCCGTGTGAAATTTGAGCGCAATCGAATAATTATTTCTTATAAAAATCGCAATTTTTCAATTTTTTTTTTTAAAATTATGATTAATTTTTTTTTAAAGTTTATTTTTTATTTAATTTTATTTAATTTAAAAAAAATCTTGAACTAAGTAATAATTTTTTTACAGAACAACAGAAAATCCGCATAACACATGGCAGCTCAATGCACCAATTACGCTCATCCAACAACGCGGCGGGACTTAAGCGTTTTCCTAGTTTATAATAACATTTTTAATGCACATGAATGATACATATTATGTCAACACAGATTGTTAGCACATATTATGTTTCCTATTTTATTTCTGTTTCATATATTTAATTATTAATGTTGTTTATCTTGTGTGTTTGATTTTATTAACATCTATGTTTTTTCAGTTTTAGCCTACATATTGCTTTCAAATCGTTAAATTTAAAAACAAATTATTGGAGATTTATTATTATGTACACACTTTATGGTCGTTTTGATACGAATAAGACAAATATTTTCAAAATAGATTGAATAATGGTGCTAACTATGCATGGTTTCTTACCTATAGCTCTCTGTGGATGGTGGGCCCCGAGGTGGTATAATTGACAGGTTCGTTATGTCCTTGATCTTCGTCCCAGCATTCGTTGAAGCCATCGTCTCATCAGTGTAAGTTCCAAGAGGTGAAATACAATTAATGACAATTTGTTTTCAAAATTTCGAAAGAGAAACATTACTCAACCTGACAGTGTCCCATTGGAAACGACTATAAAATTAAACTAAACATGATATTATTTGTGTTCATATAAAAATGCATTGAAATTTTAATAATTGAAATGTTAGTGTAAATAACGCACACAAATTCAAGGATAACTTCAATATTTTGTTTTGACTTCACACAATATTTTTATTTAAAACGTGGTTAATAGGCCTGTTCACCACATTTCTTGTTCCATGATAGAGCGAAGCATGGACAAGAATCGTGGAAAATTATGCCAAAATTTAAAATTGAGCTAGTCTTCAACCCGCGACCTATTCCACAGAAACCGTTACGTTATAAAATACTCCAAAGTAAAGGTGTTGAGGATTTGGATTTTTGACCACTAGATACGTGGTAGGATAAATATCATAAATATTAAAATTTGTTGATAAATTATTCTTTACCTCGAAATACCTTTTTAGTATACTGCTATATTTCAATTCATTCATGTCATTTTTTGGGTGAGTTTTTGCATGCCATTCGTTTCCATGATTATACACTTTCTAAAACTATTCACAGCTCCAATTGCCATAATAACTGAATTCATTGCCCCAAATCGTAAATAAGTATAACATATAGACAAACAATACAATAAGGTTTAAAAAAATCAGAACCAGTTACCAAAAATTGCACTTTCCTAGGATATGACTAAAAACTATGTACACCAAATTGGGGAGAGCTAAGTAAGTCCACCAAAAAGATGTTTTTGATTCTTAAATAATAATGACACTGTAGGCCCATATCAAATCATTCAGCTAAAAAAAAAAAAAAAATCCCAAATTGAAGAGTGTGCGTTTTTTTATTTTAAGCAGGTGTGTCTGCTTAGGGATATTTTTCTTTTGAGCACAATGGATGTTAATTGGAGTACATCCATAAGTTGCATGCACGAATTGTAATAACTGTCAGAAAATACTGGTGCAAATATACCAACTAGAAATGTTTTTATTAAATGTCTGCATAAGTAAAAAACTATATGCTATTATTACAATGTGTGTATATCATGAAATTCATATTATTGATACTTAATTAACATTGAAAACAATAAAAAGAAACGGCATGATTTAAAATGGTTAATCAAAGAAGAGATGGTGTATGGAACTGATGTAAGCATGAAAAATAACAAACATTGTTAAATATTGCAAAAAATGTGTCATATAATAAACACGTAGATTTTAAATCAGTTTTGGTCCGGACAGTACCGGTAAATGTGTGTACATCATGAAATTCATATTATTGATACTTAATTAACATTGAAAACAATAAAAAGACACAGCATGATTTAAAATGGTTAATCAATGCAGAGATGGTGTAGGGAACTGATGTAAGCATGCAAAACAACAAACATTGTTAAATATTGCAAAAAAGTGTCATATAATAAACACGTAGATTTAAAATCGGTTTCAGTCCGGACAGTACCGGTGAACCTAGCTCCGTGGCCGTGTGAGCTGCTCGAGCAACACTTGGTTCTTAGTAAACAGCTCGTCCAACAACGTATCCTCCGAGAACTCGTCGATTGGCTTGGTTAGTTCGTCTTCGCTGTAGTATCCCCCACTTTGTGTGTCCACTCGCTGAGAAGAAGCTGGGGAGAAAATTATGTGGATGTTAGGCAATAGTAAACATTAAAATGATAATTTTGTACTAAAACTTATCCAGTGAATTATATAGAATGGTCCATGATGAGTGAACTATTGCACTTTTCTCGGATTCGTATAAGGCTCACTTGGCACTAGGCTAAAATGCCGGAGAGACCAGATGTTCACTTCACTATATCCGAACACATACATAAAAGGAAAACAATCAAAGTTTGTCATTGAGGATATGAAAAACAATTTCAAACGACAATATTTTTATTAATACGAGTATTTTTTATTATTATTCAGATTGATTTGCGTCCCGATCGTTTCGTGTTGCTTGTGCAGTAGGCCTACAGCACACGTCTACTTCTTAAAAATTGATTCACATTATAACAGTTGTAAGGAAAAATACACATAACAAACATAAAGATTGCAGTAACTATCATGCATTCAGATCTATAATGCAACTACAATTCAGAAGTTAAAATAGTTTCCGTCTCGGTGGTCTAGTTGGCTAAGGCGCCTATCTTGTTGAATGTGGGAGACTCGGGTTCGAACCCCGATCGGTATGGTCTGAATTGTATTAAATATTAACAATTCCACCTACGGGAGTGTTTCCCGACCAACCTTATCGACAAATAAACCCTCGCTTATACCTGCGTAAGGTAATGACATTATAAATAATGTTTGTTTGGTCAGTTCAAAGGCAACAGATATTCGTTGCAGTACTGTTCCATCCATCCATTCAGATCTGAACTACAATTCAGAAGTTAAATAGTTACTGTCTCTGTGGTCTAGTTGGCTGAGGCGTCCTCTTGGAATGTGTAAAACTCGGGTTCGAACCCTGATCGGATTGGATTTGTTAACTTCTGAATTGTAGTAAATATTATATAATTATTATTGAATAAATTATTTAAATGTGAGCAGCGGTGGGGGAATAAGCTAATAGCAAACAGAAAATATAATCTTGAAATTTTCCCTTCACAATCTAAATATTAGCTACAGTGTATCACCGTCGTGCTATTTATCAATGTTTGACTTGTTTGGACTCTAACAACGTTCCGTGACACTCCAAATTATAGGTGAGAAATATTAGAATAACTAGACCCCTTTAGCACCAACAGAATGTTTTTAATCAACTTTTGGAATATTGCTGCATCACTATAAGCTAGCCCAAAGAGTGAACATTGCATGTGTATTACTACTCAAGTTATATTCAATGCAAAGATAAACATCACGCTCTCAATTATTGCCAGGATGCCAGTGTTTCTAGGACATTTCAATAAGAAACCAAACACAAAACACAAAAACATTGTCTTGCCATATTGGTGAATGTAATGGAAAGAAACAATAGATTTGATTATTGATCTGTAGTGATGATTTCATGAGACAGAAAATCTTCCAAATTGCTTTTTGTCATGTTTGTTGGGATTTAACATTGTTAAAGTTTAAAAAAATACTGCTTTAAGTTGAAATATTAATACTTGGAAAACGCCAAAGTCATCGATGAGACGAGACAGACATGGACACATTGGGCATGTGTTTTAAGTTTAAACGATATGGTCGAACTTCATTTAACTCTCAATTGAACGTGATTTTATATTTAATTCATGAAACGACATTATAGAACATAAGTTTCAAATGCACAGAATACTATGGGAGGCACAGCTACTACACACTTACTACGAGGTAAGACTGCAAAGATAATCTCTGAGCAGAATTTCTTGGACTTTAAAGATTCGGTATACTGGTTTCTGCCTTGCATTTACCGCCTGACATTCAAAAAATTATTCCATAAAAATGATTTGTTGAAAAACAAAAGCCATTGTCGTTAAATTTCATGCTACACATTTTCAGCTATTTTCAGATTTTGCTAAACATTTGAACAGCATCCACAAATATGTTCCAGGATGTCCGAGCAACCTGTGCAGCGGTGTGACCGAACTCATTGACTCAGTCTCACAGAAAGGCAGATACAGGAACAGGCAAAGTCTCATTTGAGTTGAGTCAAAAGACTCAGTCACTGGGCTCTCCCGAGGTCCCGGGCTCAAATCCCGTCGAGACCAGCAATCTTGATTGTAGGTTTTTCACTGGGGTTTCCTCAGTCGTTAATGCGAATGCATGGGATTGAGTTCTCTTAAACAGCCCTCGGATATCCCTTCACAATTGTCCCATCCGCAACATACCTATTTAAACACCTTACGAGGGGCATGAATTGCACCTTGGGCAGGCTTCCCACAAAAATAATTATTATTTAAATTCATAAAAAGTCAATTTTATAATGTGTCGTGTAAGTATAGAAATCCAAACACGCTCATCGATCAACGCGACTGTAGAAAGAGCGTGTCCTATAGTTTTCTGGGACCCCCCCCCCCCCCGTAAGGTTTAACCCTGACCCAAAGTAAATCACATGACTGGAATCCAGTGATTGCAAGTTATATGCGAGTACAATGCAACTCATGGTCGTGTCAATAAGGTGTCTGGTGGGACATGGGAAATCACTTAATACCATAATAAAAATAAATAATTATCCATTAAATCAGATCTAAGTCAGAAACGATGTAATAAATGTAGCATATTAATGTGAAGGTAGGGCCTATGATATATTAATAGAGTTTTTATACAACTATTACGAAACATGATAATTTAATGAAATTAACAAGTATGAATAAGTTATACTGCAACATAATAACATATTTTAATTAAATATAAATAATGCAAACAAACTATTGAGCGGATTGTTTATAAATAACTTTTCATCATGTAGTTAAAAGGTCAGATTTTTGCATTCATAAATCTAAATTTGGAAATTGAAGAAAAAAAATGAAACGCCCAACTCATGGTCATTGAGTAAAGTGGTTCTCTAATTGGTGCTCTTGTAGTAAGTGATTGCAGCATATCAGTCTACTTCTTGAGACGTCATGTAATATAATCACACACACACAGCAATTGAGAAGAGATGTAGGCCTACCCAGTGGCCCGATAGCTATATAACTTGGTACAGCATCGCTACTAAAGGTGGAGGGCCCGGGTTCGATCCCCGGTCGGGATACATCTTTTCGACTATTGCTCTTTCTGATATTTTGATTCTACACTTTTCTGAAACGTTGGGAATAAAAGTAATTTTCTTTAATACTGTGTTATATTTTCCGTAAAGCTTTTTATAACATTAAATGAATAAACCATGGATCACGAAAGCTTAAAGGGGTATTTAACCGCTAAACTCAAAAAATATATTTCATCCAGGCTAACTAGTAATGAATTTAGCAATTAACAGAAAAATTATTAGGGCCACCATGACCTTCCAAAAAATCGCCAAACATGACATTTTTAAAGCTAGGTCCCATCAGCAAAAATCTCCCATAAGAAATGACATGGGACGATCTTTATGCCCCGTGACCTTAAAAAAATATTGGCCATTATTGACGTACTCTACAGCCTTTTCTGTAAATTCTCTATATTTTGTTTTGTAATTTGGGCAAGTAGTTCGGTAAAAATATGCTGATAACCAAGATGGGGTGAAGTTTTGGAATGCATATTTTTGCGTGATTGAGGGTATATTTGGGCACAGTTTCAAGACACGATTTAAAATATGGGCATTTTAGATTATTGGTACTAGTGGACCAAAAAAGAAGCAGGTTAAAGCCGATTTAAGAAATTTACCTAAACACCAATTTTCGCAAATTTCTGGATTAAAAAAATGAAAAATTCGTGTTAAATCACAGTTACAAGATATAATTTGTATTTGGATGAGCGAAGCGAAGACTTCAATTTCACTGACCCCTCAAAAAATTTAGCTGCAATTTTTTTTCTGTCTGTTTGTTTGTTCGCATGCTACCGGGCAAACGGCATATGTGATCTTGATGAAAATTGGAGGGGACATTTGAAATCTCTGACCTTAGACCTGCCACGTTTTTGGGTACAATCGAAGAAATATTTCTTATGAATATCGTACTTTTACAATTTTTTTCGATTTTAAGTGCGATATTTTCGTGACATTTGGGCCGATTCTGACCAAACAGGTGGGGCTACAACGTTCATATTTTACATGGACATTAAGGTCATGGTGGTGTATTGCTTTCTGAAAGAAAAAGTTGAAAAAGTTAACCAGAATTCATAGAATAAAGGTTTAAAATGTGTTTTTTTTAGGTTTATAATAACAATTAACAAGTAACAATAGAAATTTGACGAAATCACATACAATGCATTCAAAAAGCACTTGCAAAGGAAAAGTGGTCCTTGGCCAACTAAAAACTTACATAAAAGCTAATCCATCAACGCGGCGGGACTTCAGCGTTTTCCTAGTTTAGTGTAGTATTGTGCTATAGATCATGTGGTATAAAATATTTTTTTGAGTTAATAGCCCCTTTAAGAAATGTGGAAGTGAACCTAGCCTGTGTGACTGTACGCTATCGCAGTGCCACACCTAGCTACGCGCCCTGTACCGCACGACCTAGCCAGGGCGGCGACATCGTGTAAACCAGGGCGCCCAACTCGTTTAAGCCAGGGCGGCGACATCGTGTAAACCAGGGCGCCCAACTCGTTTAACCAGGGCGGCGACCTCGTGTAAACCAGGGCGCCCAACTCGTTTAAGCCAGGGCGGCGACCTCGTGTAAACCAGGGCGCCCAACTCGTTTAAGCCAGGGACAAAGAAAAAAAAAGAAAACGAGAAGAAAAAAGACACAGAAATCCAATAGTTTTCAAATAATGCGCCAAACATAATTTTTTTAATAATTATTATTAATATTACAATGTATTAAAAAAAAAGTTAATAATTTTTGGTAAAAAAAAAATTATAACTTTGGATATTTGAAAAATAATCAGTGTTTATTTTAGTAAGAATTATTTGTATCATATTATTATTTCGTTATACGGTAGTTTTAGTAGAGATTTGTGGTCGCTGCCATCTTGGCTGTAACGTCACGGAAGTGCTGCTAGAAACTCGTTTCCACCATGCAGCACATGTTACCACAGCACCATGGCCATTCATGGCGCCAACAAAAACAACCGTATACAACGAAAAAAAATGTATCTTTGTCAATTTTCAAGATAAATGAAATAAGATTCGTATCAAAATTTTGAAAATGTAATACCCTTCAAATCGACATTGAAACTTGTGTTTTGAAAAACGAGTCCCGAATGTCTCCTTTTGCGATTACCATAACATTTATGAACGTGGAAAAATTATGTTTCCATAAAGTCTTTGAGGAAAAGTTCCCACTCGCACATACATGACAGTGTGGACGAAATTAAAATAGGCTAATAAAGAATAATAGTAAATTTAATTATACCCAACCACGTCAGAATCTCGTTTAGTTATAAAAAGAAACATTCAATGAACTTTTCTAACATCTTTTTCATTGTGGTTCTAGATGTCAAAAGCACGCAATAAATTACATAGACTCATTGTATTGCAAATATCACAATGAATTATCCCAAAATACAGTTATTAAATAAAATGTGCTCAAAAAATTGAAACAAAAACACATTGACTTAGCTTACTGCAATGAATTAAAAGACCACAACTTGTAACAATAACATAACTTTTAACTTATTATAGTTTCCGTACAAATGATTTGGTAAAATAATGGGCAAAGGATTGAAAAGTTTAAAATAAAAAAAAGAAAGTCGAAACTAAAATAATAAGCAAATGAAAATTTGGATCAATGCATACAACGCTCATCCACCAACGCAGCTTATATTTTTTGATCACTAACAGCAGGTATCAACCCTGTTGGTGTGTTGGCGCTCGAACGAAAATGGCGGCCAAGATAGCGGTCGACCTAAAAATGGCGGTTAACGAAAATGGCGGCAAAAATGACGGCAAAGCTAAAATGGCGGCCGGAAAAAAAATGGCGGACAAAATGGTGGCTGAAAAATCAAAATGGCGGACGGAAACACGTGACAGGTACCAAAATAACGGCCGGAAACACGTGACCGGAAACAAAATGGCGACCGGAAACAAGATGGTGGCAGTCACGTGACCGGAAACACGTGACCGCCGCCATCTTAGGTCCACTTGGATCCACGGATTTTTGTCCTAGAACCCTTACTTTTATATTACTAGGCTAATATAGAATAATAGTAAATTTAATTATACCCAACCACATCAGAATCTCGTTTAGTTATAAAAAGAAACATTCAATGAACTTTTCTTACATCTTTTTCATTGTGGTTCTAGATGTCAATAGCACGCAATAAATTACATAGACTCATTGTATTGCAAATATCACAATGAATTATCCCAAGGTACAGTTATAAAATAAAATGTGCTTAAATAATTGAAACAAAAACACATTGACTTAGCTTACTGCAATGAATTAAAAGACCACAACTTGTAACAATAACATAACTTTTAACTTATTTTAGTTTCCGTACAAATGATTTGGTAAAATAATGGGCAAAGAATTGAAAAGTTTAAAACCAACGCAACTTATATTTTTTGATCACTAACAGCAGGTATCAACCCTGTTGGTGTGTTGGCGCTCGAACGAAAATGGCGGCAAAGCTAAAATGGCGGCCGGAAACAAAATGGCGGACAAAAAGGTGGCTGAAAAATCAAAATGGCGGACGGAAACACGTGACAGGAACCAAAATAACGGCCGGAAACACGTGACCGGAAACAAAATGGCGACCGGTAACAAGATGGCGGCAGTCACGTGACCGGAAACACGTGACCGCCGCCATCTTTGGTCCACTTGGATCTATGGATTTTTGTCCTAGACCCCTTACTTTTATACTACTGTTAAAGTTGTTTAAGTTAAAATTAGATGCAAAGAACAAATGGAGAGCATGTCTAATGAACAAAACCGGCAAGAAGGATGGAATAGTATGTATAAATGTGTTAATAGCCAAATTAGACATGTAGCTTTGCCCACATTAGTTGATCAAAATAAAAATGAATATATAACGGACAGTGAGAATGCGGAGGATCTTAATCAATGCTATGGTAAAGTTTTCCATACTGAAGGTATTGGGGGATTTGAAAGTACATGTAACGATTGGGATGATAGGGAGGTGGTATAAATGATAATGATCGATATCATAAGCATAATTAAAAAAATAACAAATAACAAAGCTCAAGTGCCTGATGGAATAAATAATGTGTTTGTGAAAACAGCTGGATGGGGAATAGTGCCATACATTAAGCAATTATTTTAAAAAATCTATAGATTAAGGAAAACTTCCAGAGCAGTGGAAGCAAGCAACTGTCATTCCAATTTATAAAGGTGGTGGAAAGGGCCGAATAGATAATTAAATGCCTGTCAGTCTTACGTCTTCAGTATGTAAAATCATGGAGAGGATAATAGATATAAAAATTTAAAATATTATTGAAGATGAAGGTTTCGTAAAGGTTATTCTTGCGAAACTCAGATAACAGGGTTTACTCAGGACATAGCTGATGCACTTGATAATAATGGTAGGATTGATGCAATATTTATTGATTTTCAAAAAGCATTTGACAAAGTAACACATAAGATTTTAATGGAGAAATTCGGCAACAAAATAAGAAATAATAAAATTGTGAAATGGGTTGGGGACTTTTTGAGAAATAGAACTCACAAAGATAGAGTAGGGAATGCAATTTCTGAAGAGATTGAAGTTACTTCCGGAGTACCTCAAGGCAGTGTGTTAGGACCAAATTTGTTTATTATATTTATAGAAGAATTAAATAGTATAGGATTAAAATCAAAGATATGACTTTTGCGGATGATGGAGGTTTTATATATGGAAATAAAGAAAGAGGAAGATGTTAGTATAAAATAAGACTTGTCAGTAATTGTAAAGTGGGTAGATGTAAATAAATTGGGCTTAAATGTGAGTAAATGTAAGGTTATTTCATTAAACAGAGCTAAGAAAAAAGCGAAAATAATCTATAAGTTGTGTGGTAACACACTGTAGATATTGTCATCAAGTACAAAATAGTTGGGAGTGTTCTTGGATAACAATTTAGATCGGGGACAACATGTTGAATATACATTACCGTATATTTATTATTATATTCGCAATGTATGATAATAAATAAATAATCTAAATGAAGGCATAGACTGTAATTTAAACCTGATAATATATTAGCGAAATCTTAAACGTGACATTTTATTCCCTTATTCTACTCGTCACCACTTGCCCTGCCAACACCAGTCTGCTGCTCTGCCTCTACCCCTTTTTTCTACTTTCGAGTGATTTCCGAGATGCAATTACAGGTAAAACACCACACATGGGAAAGTTACTAATTGTAATGCACATTATTTAAGTAATTACCTTGATCTTCATACACAGCTGGAACAGATTCCTTCACTTGATGACCAGTCCATTTAGGAGTAGATAGCAACGGTTGTGGTGCTCCACACGTCTCAGTTGGTCTGGTGGAAGCATAACTAGCAGAGGAACCCCTCCAGTTAGGACCTGGTGTCAATTGAGGTGGTCGGCGGTAAGTCTGGTTAGGTCTGGTGAAATCATAACTAGCAGAGGAACCCCTCCAGTTAGGACCTGGTGATGCAGCATCATCCTGCTTTAAAACGATGCCCACTGCTATAAATGGAATATTATTTGGAACATCCTTCTCGGATTCAATGTCTCCTGCCTTAATAATCTCTTCGAAAGTCCCCATCTTGAAAACGGGGAATCTTTGTCTGTCATAACCCTTCGACAGTCGTAGAGATCTCCTCACCTGAATAATGAAAAAAAATCAATAATACGATAAATAATAACTCTCAATTATATTGCAAGGTACCCTGTAACGAAGAGTAAATATACAGAAGTGAATGGGTTTAATAACTTAACATTAAACTCTAATATAGATCACTTACCCACCGCAATCGTATAAAGCTCGCAATTTGCCAGTACAAATTGTTTTTTGCGAGTTGGGAAATATAGGCACTCTCATATTAGACTAAGCAACTTTCAGCCTTTACGTCACGCAAGAAGCATATCGTATAACAATTCTGGTCAACATACGTTTTAAGAGTAATTTGACCCTGCTGAATTCGAATATCTCTATTGCCACGCCGAATATGGGCCCGGAAAACCAGAATTCAAGATGGCGGTCAATATTGCGTCGTTTTTTTCTATTTTGAAAATACCTTGCGCATCTGTAATGTCAACAATGTCTATCAACAGAAGTTTTTAGACTAATCTGACCCTGCTGAATCCGAATATCTCTGTTGTTATGTCAAATTTTGAACTGTAAACCCAGAAATCAAGATGGCAGCCAAGATAGCGTCGTTTTTCTATTTCGAATATCTCGTGCATCTTAAATGATAAAAGAGTAATTTAAAGTGCTAGAATAATGGGAATTGGATGTAAAAATAAGAATCGACCATGTCTTGGTCATTAACAAAAACTTTATGTATAAACCGACGTTTAAGTCAACATGAACATTAAGACATCTCCCTCTCTCTATTGTAACTTTTTTTAATTAGATATAATTAGTGTAATCTTTCTCAGGGCAATGGGTTATTCGATTTTGATTGGAATTATTTGTGCCATGTTTAACGAATTTTAATCTCAAAGCCAGAAACTTCAAATTCTT
>JAMZAV010003467.1:0-87358 GCA_024449915.1 Sweltsa coloradensis
TTTTTTTAACTTTGATTTGACTTAAGTCCTCTTCTTGTCTTAGGAGTTTGTAACGGTGACTTTGAGCGTCCTAACAACGAGCACATAATAAATTTCATTGTTGTTCTAATCGCCTTGTTGATTCTGGCGTTGATTCGTGGGTGTTCGCACTGTCCATACCACTGATTGCTATATTTCCTATTAAAAAAATATCGATCTTTGGTTGGTTATCGCTCACATCGTCGATTGCGTCGGGGCCTGCAGGGTTGGCTTGGTCGCTTTGATTTAAAGTCTTCCACTGAAAATCAGTTATATAACTGAGTGGGTAGACTCTAAATAAAATTTATTATTAATTTATTATTTTTTTTTTTCCACCGGCACGGGTCGCACCGCACGGCAAACACGGCAGAAGATGTTTAGAACACAAAGGGGGCCAGCATTGAGTGTGAAGAGTAGAGAACGTGAAGAAGTAAAA
The DNA here is from genome assembly GCA_024449915.1 of Sweltsa coloradensis. Taxonomy (NCBI): domain Eukaryota; kingdom Metazoa; phylum Arthropoda; class Insecta; order Plecoptera; family Chloroperlidae; genus Sweltsa; species Sweltsa coloradensis. The sequence goes on from JAMZAV010003467.1 coordinate 455, forward strand.
AAAAGATGATTTTGGAGTAAAAGTGCGTGTAAGAAAATGTAAATGTAGGCATGAGAGCCCCCTCTGTGGTCTACAGTCACCTCGAGATGAACGATGACAAAAACTATGACGACCGCGAAATGAGAACCCCCATTCCTCCCCTCTGGGCCCGGGGTAAAATTGACCAAGAGCATGGCTCTGCTAATCGTACAAGGCGATTCAAGTGAAAAAGTCCAGCCCGCAAACATCAGCTAGTAAGAGGGGAGTATATTACTACCCGAAACTAGAGGCGAGCTCTGGCAATCGTCGTCGGGGCTCCCTCCCCCTTTCCTTGACGACCTCCCCTATGACGATAACAATGACACAACGAACGATGACAAAGACGATGACAACCGCGACGTGAGAAACCCAACTTTCTCTTCTTATCCCCTAGGCTAGAGTCGCGCATGATGACCATCCCTTTCCTCCCCCTACCCTTGTCTGGTTTTGACCAGAATGTGACTTTCCCTCCCACATCCTCTAGGCTAGAGAGTCGCGTATTTTTACCAAACCGTTGACGCGCCCTTATCCAAATAAACTTCAAAACAATAATAGCAGTATATACATTCAATTTAATAAAAAACAATATTACAGGCGGCGCAATAAACGTAAGCGCTTGGTTTCTCTAGTCGCCGTAGTCGTGCATACTTTTCATCAGCTAGTAAGAGCAGATACATAACCCCCCGAAACTAGAGGTGAGTACTGGCAATCGTCGTCGGGTACACCTTCCCTTTCCCTTGACGACCTACCCGACGAGGAAGACAATTGGCACAACTAATGATGACGATGACAAAGACCATGACGACCTCCACGGCAGAACACCTCCCTTACTCCCCCTTCCCGTGGCTGGTTCTGACCAACATGAGCTCCTCTTCCCCATATCCCCTCGGCTAGAGTTATGCATTATTTTATGACCCAACGGTTGACGCGCCCATAATTCAAATAAACTTTAAAAAGGTTTTTGCACAACTTAGGTTCACAATTTTTTTCTTCCTTTAAAACATTTTTAAACTCTTTTTCCCCTGCCAATAATATTTCGAAAGTTTTATTTTAAATTTATAACATAAATTTATTTCCCCCCAATCCATTCCTTTAGCCCAATGTGTCGAGGGAAAAATTTTACAACAGGCGGGGAAAAGAAAATAAAAGCTACTATGGGACTTAGTTTGGGAAACTATGGAGAAATACCCCTCGCCCCTCCCCCCGGGGATAGAATTGGCCCAAGAGCAGGGGCTCTGCTAATCGAAAAAGGTCTTTTCAAGAGAAAAGTCCACCTTGGGCAAACATAAGTTGTAAAAAGGGGGTTTTTTTACCCCCCGAAACAGGGGCAAAGCTCTGACAATCGTCATCGTTAGACACACCCACTCCTTTTCTTCCCCTCACCCGGGGATGGGGCCGACCAGAAAGGAATTTTCCCTCCCATTATGATTTTTCCCTATCAGTTGATTCCCCCTTTACTCAGATAAACTAAAAAGATATAAAAAATTACTTTTAAAATTAAATGATTTAACAAACTTGCACCCATTTTCTTCCATTCCCTTTACAATATCACTGTGGCGGGGGGGTATAAACCTCACGGTTTAAGCGCCTTGTTCTCTCGGGTTTCCTCAAACTTTATGTTTTGCGGGGGTGACCGATTTTGGGGTTTTAAAAATAATTTTGATCCAGTTTAGGTTTTTGCCCAAGCATTACTCTACTAATTTTAAAAGGGGGCCCCATGAACGAGAAAAAGACTTTCTCCAAACATCTTCTAGGGAAGACCCTAGAGGCGAACCTTCCAATGGGTCGTCGGGGACCCCCCCCATTTCCGTTGACGACCTTTCTAACGACGATGAAAAAGACTAGGGAACAACCGCGAGGTAAAAAACCCCCGTCCCCCCCTTAAACCCCGGGGCGGGTTTTCTGACCAGAAAGGGGTCCTCTCCTCTACATTTTCCCCTAGGCTAAAATTGGGCATTAAGTCCCCCGGTTGACGAGTTTTTAACCCAAAATAAAAAAAAAAAAATTTTTGGGCCCAACCCTTTGGCTCTGTTAATCGAAACAAGGCGTTAAAGGGAGAAAAAGCCCCACCTCGCAAAACGGTTTTCTAGAAAGGGGGGAAAAAGTATATTACTCCCCCGATACTAGAGGCGGCCGGGAAACGCCCATGGGGGACACCCCCCCCCTTCCCTTTGACGATTTTTCCCGACGACGATGAAAAATGAAAAACGACAAACGACGAAAAAAAACATGACCCCCGCGACGTGAAAACCCCCCTCCCCTTCCCTTTAAAACCCCGTGGTTTGTTTTTTGAAAAGAAACCCCTGTCCCCCCCCGCGTCTACCCCCCCGTCCCCTTCTTCCCTCCCATTTAAAAAAGAAAATCTGTAGTTTTAAACTACAAAGACCTCTTCGCCAGGTTTAAAAACTTTTAAAAAGGGTCACTGATAAACTAAAGCAAAAACCTAATGAAAGAAAACTAAAAAAATTCAAGGGCCCCCGCCTGTTTTTTCCCGGGCCGGGAAAATTTTACTTGACACTAAACTATTAGGTCCATTATTAAACCGTTGTTGTTCAAATTAAGTGGTTTTTTTAGATCCTTAAATTTAACTTTTTCAAAAGGGGGATAAAGGTTGTGTCGGGGGGAAATTTGGAACAGATTTTGGAAATCAGGAAGTCTTAGCCTTGGGTTTTATCTTGTAACATTTTGAACGAAAATTTTAAAATGTAGATGCCCAATTCTGTCCTTTTGTTTTTTTTTTTTTGCAAAAAGTGTTTTAAAAGCGGCTCTAATTGGTTTCTTTTTAAGTGAGCAAAGCGGGGCCTTTTCCATTTGACTCTGCCAAAAAAAAATTCACGGGGGGGGGTTTTTTTTGTTTCGTTTTTTTGTTTTTTTTGTTTTTATGTATCGCCAAAACTTTCAAAAGGGGGTTCGGATCGAGTTGAATTTTGAACCATCCGAAAGCTTCGTTCTCTTTTAAAATTCCTTTAAATTTTTGGGGTCCAAAATCTTTTCAAAAAGAAAACAAAGTTGGCTAACATTAAAATTTTTCAAAATTTTTTTTTAACAAAAGGGCGACCACAATCGGGAATTTTTGGCCCCAAAAAATTTAAATTTCCCCCCCGGGTCACAAATATTTTAAATTTTTTTTTGGATCCAAATAAGTAGTGTAGGGGAAATTTAAACCTTTATAAAAAAGTACCTTTTCCCATGGCAAGGGAAAAGGGTCCCCACAGTTTTTTTTGGCTCATGTGTTTGTCGAACGGAATTTCCCGGTTTCCGATTTTAAAATTTTGGGGAACCACCCCGAAAGCTTCGATCGGGTTTTTAAGGGCCTTTAAAATTTTTGTGAAAATCCTAAAAAAGTTAAAATTACTTTAAAGGGTTAAAATCGAAAAGTTTTTTTTTTTTCTAAACGGCGAAAAAAAATCTGAGGTGGCCAATCATTAAAAATTTTCCGTCCGGCCCACAAATATTTTTAATTTTTTTTTGATCCGATAAGTATTGTAATGGAAATTCCCTTTTTAAAAAAAGTAACGTTACCATGGAAACGAAAGTCGCACGAAGCTGAGCTTTTGGGTCATGATTTGCTAAACCCCGAAGATTCAGATCAGTTGAATTTGGGCCATCAACAAAATTTTTAGCCCGTGCTTGCTTTCAACGCCCTTTTTAACTGGCCCTTTTTTCCCATTATTTTTTAAAAATTTTTCCAAACCCCCTGGGAAAAAACGATTTTTAACCCTTTTAAATGTATTTATTTTTATTTGATTTCTTCTAAATGAATATGTTTACCTTATAAAAAAACTTTTAAAATTTATAAATTTTTCCTGGAAAATTTTGAAGCAATTAATTTTTAAACGAAATGAAGATTCCATTTTACAACACTAAGAAAAAAACCGGAAAAAGATTTTCTTCTTTTTTTTTTTTATTTTTTGTGTGTTTTTTTAACACCCATTCCCGCTAAATTGGATACTCCCAATTTTCAATTAAATTTTTCCTTAAGGGCCCTTCCCAAATCTTTAACTTGAACCCGGGCCCCCGTTTTTAAGGGGGAATCGAAAAATTATTTTTTTATAAAACTTTAAAATTTTCGATTTTTTTTTCCGGGTTTAGAAAAAATCATCGAAAATTTTAACACCTAAAATGTTTTTTCCAATTTTAAAAGGGTTTTTTTTTACGAACTTTAAATAAAAGAAAACATTTTTTTTGGGGTTTTTTTTTGAGCTCAATCAAAAAAAAAATTTTTCATGAACACATGGACTGGGTCAATTCAAACCAAATTTCGGTCATCCAAAAACGCGCCTGAAAAAACGTTTTTTCAAGCTTCCTCGTTATTTTTTGGTCGTTTTAATTAGATATGAAAAAGGCCCTTTTAATTTAAACCCACCCCAAATTTTATGTGTGTTTTTTTACATGCGAAATGGCCGCCGAAAAAAGTCCCAAAAGGGTTTTCAAAATTGTATGATGCAAAATCTTTTTTTTTCCTTTTTATTTTCCCCTTAGAAACCTTTAAATTTTCAAAAACCCCTAATGACTCAATTCAAAAAACTGTTAATGGGCACAAAGGGGGGCGAAAAATTTAAATTTAAATGGGTTTTTTATTTGGGCCTATTTCTTTACTTTTTCATAGAAGGGTTTTCTAACGGGAGGGAATTCCCACCTTAAACCTAACGATAAAAAAACGACCTTTAAAACCCTACACAATAAAACGGATATTTCCTTTTTAGGGTTCCCTTTTACCCCGTATTTTTGGGAAATGTTAAAAACCCAAAGTAAAACGCCCCCAGGCAAAAATTTACCCTGGGGATTTTTTTTTGGGTCTTAAAAATTATTTTATGGGGTTTCTCGCAGTTTTTTGTAAGTTAAATTTCATGATTCTCTAAATAGGGGAAAAACCCCAAGGGCCCGCCGCCTTTTATGGATGGCTTTTTTGTAAGTTTTTTAGTTTGCGTAAGGGCCCCTTTTTCCCTTTTCAAGTGCTTTTTTAATGGGATTGTTGGTGATTGTTTTCAAGTTTTTTTATTTTCCAAATTGTTCATTTTTTAATTTAAACCTCAAAAAAATCATATTAAAAACTTTATTTTAAAAAGGATTCTGGCTAACCTTTTTTCAAATTTTTTTCCCGGGAAAAACAAAAATCCCCTGTTTTGGGGAATCACCCAAATTTCAAAAAATATCGCACTTTAAAATTTGAAAAAAAACGGGAAAAGTAAAAGTATTCTAAAATAATTTTTCGTTGTAAACCCCCAAACCCTGGCAAGTCTAAGTTCAGAGATTGCGAAGGGCCCCCCCCAATTTTTTTCAAAATTTGCCTATGCTGTTTGGCCCCCGGGAGGGGAACCAATCGAAAGAAAAAAAAAACCCCCTAACAAAATTTTTTGGGGGTTTTGTGAAATTGAAATTTAAGTTTCGCTCATCCAACCCAAAAAAATAAAATTTGGGGGAATCCAAAACTGCCCCCTCCGAAAAAAAAACCGCGGAATAAAGTGCTTAGGGCCTACAGCCCCGGAAATGAGTTTAAAGCACCTTTTTTTTTTAAATTCGTCAGTGTGTTTCCCGGTGAAAATTTTTGTGGGTTTGCAAAAATTATGTTTTTTATGTTCTGTGACTTGACCCTTGGAATTTTTTTCTTTTGTAAACCCCTTTTAAATGGAGGGGGTAGGGATTTAAGCCCAACAGCTACCCCCGAAATAGGTTAAAGTAAACTGCATAAGAAAATATATATTGGGCGTCCCACCCTTTTTTCTGGTCAACTAGACTGCTTTTTTTGGGCAGGGGGCTTGCTCTCTTGAGGGTTTTTAAAAAACAAGGAGGGGGTGGTTTTATTCCCAAGAAGTAGTTTTTGGGGACGAACATATGATCCTTTAACCCACATCAAAATGATAAGGGGAATTACGAAAAATGATACTTTTTTCGCACGCAATTTTTTCTCTCCCCCTCATATATATTTAATATCTCTCCTAAAACTAACGGGGGGCAAACTTTTTTAATTTCCCCGTCCAAAGTAATCTATTTTAAAAAAATTGAATTTACTTTACCACTTTCTTTAAATTTTTTTATTTTCTTTCACATTTAATAAATTTTTTTTTGGCCCCATTACTATCACAATTTTTAATTTTATTTTGTTTTTAATTTACAATTAGGAAAAAATCTAATCATCCCAAAAACCCCATTAAAATCATCTCATCAAATTTCACTATCACGGCGGGGCAATATGACCTAACCGGGTTTAAGCGCCCTCGTTTCCCCACCGTCGTCTTTTGGGTTGGGACTTTTAGAATCTTGGGGCACAAGGGGTCCCCCCCCCACGACGACCCGTCTTTACGCTGAAATCAATCACATGTCCAAAGTTTCCCCATGTGTCCCTTCTTATATCTTCAGGGAAAAAAATATCAAAAAAATTTTTTTAAAACTAAGGCTTTTTGCCTTTAAATTACAATGAGAAACCCGTCGATATTGAAAAACATTAAATGAGAAAAGCTAGTAAAAAATGCCCCAAATAAATTTTAAACATATAAAAAATTGGGAATTTATTTACATATGCTGTTAACGCGTTAAAAACATCCATTACAATAATATCAAACTTTCAGCCATTTCCCGAAAAGAAAATTTTAAAAAGTATTATTATTGTCATTCTTTAAGGGGAGTGGAACGTAAAGGCAATTATTGTTAAAATTTTTTTCCCGTAAAGATTTACGTTTAGCTCCCTTTCCCCCCTCACCTTTTCCTGTGGCTGTTTCAACCAGCAAAGGTTGGGGTCCTTTTAAAATCCCCAAGGGGTCCCCCTATGGGGCCATTAATGGGCCTAACGGGTTTTCGAAATGTTTTTCCCAAAAAACAAAACAATTTATATTTACAGGCTAAACTTATCATAGTTAAAAAATTTTTTCTCACAGGGGTCGTTTTTTCGTTTGTTTTTTTACTTTCCGTTTCCAAATAAATTTTTTTTATGGGCCCTTAAATGGGGGCAAATACAAAAATATATCCCCTCCCGGGGGGCCCAAATTTTGAATTGCCCAGAGCAATGGGTCTGCGTAACGTAAAAAAAAAAAATTCCCAAAAAAAAGTCTACCCGCCAATATCAGGTAGAAAGAGGGAGAGTATAATTTTTAAATCCCCAAAATTTGAGGCAGCTCTGGCAATCGTGCGGGGATCCCCCCCCCTTCTCTTGCGACCTCCCCGACGACCCATGACAAAGACACAAAGGGAAAGGTGAAAAAAAACATTACGACCACACGTGGGAAACCCCCCTTTTTTCCCCCCCCACCTATGGCTTTGGGTTTTGGGGCAGCATGAGCCCCTTCCCCCCCTATCCCCCAGGTTATGTGAAAGGCATTATTACCTCGGGTTGGGCGCGTTTTCCCTTTTCCAAATAAAAAAAATTTTTTTTTACTTCGGGCCCCGGGGGAAATTTGGGCCCCGCCCAATCGTAAAAAAGGGGGCGGGCTTTCAAAAGAAAAAATCCACCTCGTGCAAAAAAATCACTAGTAAAAGCGGAGGATATTACTCCCCGAACTAGGGCACTCTGCAATCGTCGTCGGGGATACCCCCCCCCCCCCTTTTCCCTTTTACGATTTTTCTCGACGACGAAAGACAATGACACAATGGAAAGTGAAAAAAGAAGATGACGGGCCGCGACGTGAAAACCCCATTTTCCCCCTCATCCCTCTGGTTCTGCCCCGCCTGGGTCCCCCCGCCACTCTATCCCCTAGGCTAAGTGGGGGCATTATTTTCCTAAACGGTTTTACGCTTTCCGGGAATCCCAAAAAACCCCGAATAAGAGAAAAAATCCTCCTTTTTCTCCGTTTTTCACGTCGTCCCTCCCCCCGAATCTGCCTTTGTTGTATTAATCTCTGCCATTCTGTTGGTAAATAACTAACATAAATTGTTTAAATTTTAGAAATATTCCTACCTGTCTCTGGCTGGTTCTGACCAGCACGTGCATCATGTATTACACTTTGATTTATTTTATAAGTAATGTACCAAATATAACGATGTATAGCACAAAAATATGATCTGTCTCAATCACATAAAGAACTCCTAGCAAATTATGATGACGACAAAGTTTGTAAATGTATCATCTTATGCATAATTTCTTTTACTAAGTTTAATTCACATTTAACTTCTTTAATTTTGCATTCAAAACTATCACTTTTATCTGATATTGTATTTTTTTCATCAATTTAGAAAACAATATAATCAACAAACACACCATTAATTCATTCCATTAACTTACAATATCACAGGTGGCGCAATATAAGCAACCCGGTTGAAGCGCCCTAGTTTCTCTATTATAGTCGTTGTTGCGAGCGACACCACCCGGTGTAGATTAGGCCCAGAGCATGGCTCTGCTAATCGTAAAAGGCGATTCAAGAGAAAAAGTCCACCTCGCAAACATCAGCTAGTAAGAGCGGATTATCTTAGGACCTTGTCCCCTTCCCTTGACGACTCCCCGGCGACGATGACGACAATGACACCACGAACGATGACGAAGACAATGACGACCGCGACGTGAGAACCCCCCTTTCCTCCCCTTACCCGTGGCTGGTTCTGACCAGCATGGGCCCCTCCCCCCCCCCCTAGATAAAGTGGTGTATTATGACCTAATGGTTGAGGCGTCTTAATCCAAATGAACAAAAAAAAGCATGTTTGAAGGGTAGTATTTTACTCCCCGAAAATAGAGGCGAGCTTTGGCAATCGTTGTCAGGGACCTTGCTCCCTTTCCTTGACGACCCCTCGACGACGATGACGACAACGATACCATGAACGATGACGATGACAATGACGACCGCGACGTGAGAACCTCCCTTCCTCTCCTTACCCGTGGCTGGTTCTGACCAGCATGGAACCCTCCTCCCCCACCCCCCTAGGGTAGAGTGGTGCATTATGACCTAAAAGTTGACGCTTCCTTAATCCAAATAATTTTTTTTTTAAATCCCCCTTTGGTGCATTATGACCAAACGGTTGACGCGTCCTTAATTCAAATAACCAAAAAAAACAAAAAAACACATCATACACTACACTACACACTACACACATACATTTTTTCGATACAAATAAATAACTTTTGTCTTGCTATTGCTATCAACCTCATAATTTTATTTTCTTACACGTAGAAAACATTATTATCTTAAACCTCATCAACTCATCAACAGGCATTGCAGTATGACAACCGGTTAAACCGCAATAGTTTCTCACATCGTCGTAATATTTGTGTAGTTGCATTACACCGCGAATCTAGACGCGAGCTCTGGCAGTCGTCGTCGGGGAACTCTACTCGATGACAACGAACAATGACACCACGAACTTACCTCCGTCTGGGCCTGGGGTAGAATTGGCCCAGAGCATGGCTCTGCTCATCGTACAAGTCGATTCAAGAGAAAAAGTCCACCTCGCAAACATCAGCTGGTACAAGCGGAGAATCTTACTCCCCGAAACTAGAGGCGAGCTCTGGGAATCATCGTCGGGGACCTTGCCCCCTTCCCTTGACGACCCCCGGCGACAATGACAATGACACATCGAACGATGACAAAGACGATGACGACCGCGACGTGAGAAACCCCTCTTACCTCCCCTTACCCATGGCTGGTTCTGACCAGCATGGAACTTTCAACCTCACATCACCAAGGCTACATTAGCGTTTAATGACCTTACTGTTGACGCGCAATTAAAAATCTTAAACTGGCCTGCTGCATAGGATTTTACTCCCCATTGCCCCTTAGCTAGAGTGCGCACTATGACGAAACGTTTGTCGCGCCCTACACCCAAGTATATGAAAACAAACACTTTAAAAACTTAAACCCTTCTCTCGTGGTTTAATTTGTTCAGCACGGATCTGTTTAAGCTCGGGGTATTTATTTGGCACAAAGCATGGTTCTGCTAATGGTAAAATGCGAGGAAAGAGGAAAAGTCTATCTCACAAATATCAGCTAGTATTTACTCCTTAAAACTAAAGGCGAGATCTGGCAAAAGTCGTCGGGAATACCTTCCCCTTCCCTGGACGACCTCCCCTACGACGACGACAATGACAGAACGAACAATGACAATGAAGATCGAGCACGACGTGAGAAACCGCCCTTCCCCCTCTTACCCGTGGCTGGTTCTGACCAGCATGGGCCCTCCTCCCCATATCTCCTAGGCAAGAGTGGTGCATTATGACATCACGGTTGACGCGTCCTTAATCAAAATAAATAAAAAAAAGACTAGGGGAGAAGGAATTTCTGAAACTTGAAGCTAGCTGAGGCAGTCGTAGTCGGGGACTAACGCCTTACCTTGATGACCTCCCTGACGACGACGACAATGACAACAAGCACGTAACCAAAGATGATGACGACCACGACATGGGAACCCTCCCTTTCCGCCACCTACCCGTGGCTGGTTCTGACCAGCTTGAGTTTTTCCATCCTATATCACCTAGGCTCGAGTGGTGCATTATGATCTAGAATTTTATGCGCCCTAAATACAAATAAATTCAATTGGATGAGCGAAGCGAAGACTTCAATTTCACTGACCCCTCAAAAAATTTAGCTTCATTTTATTTTTGTATTTTTGTCTGTTTGTTTGCTCTCTACCAGGCAAACGGCATATCCGATCTTCATGAAAATTAGAGGGGACCTTCAAAATCTCTGATTTTAGAGCTTTCGTGTTTTTGGGTACAATCAAAGAAATATTTCTCATAAATATCGTACTTCTACGATTTTTTGCCATTTTTAGTGCGATATTTTCGTGACATTTGGTCAGATTCTGACAAAACGGGTGGGGCTACAACGTTCATATTTTACATGGACATTAAGGTTATGGTGATGAATGGCTTTTTTAAAGAAAAAAATGAAAAAGTTAGCCAGAATCTATAGAATTAATGTTTTATTATGAGTTTTTTTAGGTTTAATATAACAATTAACAAGAAACAATAGAAACTTTACAACAATCACCTACAATGAATTCACAAAGCACTTGCAAAAGAAAAGTGGTCCTACGCACACTAAAAACTTACAAAAAAGCTCATCCTTCAACGCGGTGGGACTTAAGCGTTTTCCTAGTTTGAGAAACGGATCTGATATCCCCACATTCCCTACGAACTAGGCTGTAGTTGCTTAAATTAACCCACATTTAAAGGAATTTAATACCCCAAGTTTATTTCACATCAAAAATGTTTTGTTTTATAATCAAATATTATTAATATTATCACAGTCAAAATTATCTTCATAAATTTATTTCTTTTTAAAACTAAGAACACAAGCAAACTAAAATTTTTAGCGACAATTTAACAGACGGAACAATTTGACCTCAGATTGGGAAGTGCAATTCGCATAGCTGTCATAGTTTGAGTACATCATTTACTCCCCCTACCCGCTGCTGATTCTGAAATTTGAACTTAAGTCCATCAGTTCGTGTTTTAGGAGTTTGAAAACGGTGATTTGGAGCCGTCCTAGCAACGAAGCACATAATAAATTCAGAGTTGTTCTGAATCAGCTTTGTTGATTCTGGCGTTGATGCGCGGGTGTTCGCACTGTCCATACCACCGATTGCTATATTTCCTATTAAAAATATCGATCTTTGGTTGGTTATCGCTCACTCGTCGATTGCGTCGGGGCCTGCAGGGGAAGCTTAGTCACTTTGATTTCCTGTTCCCCACTGAAAATCAGTTATATAACTGAGTGGTTAGACTCAAAATACAATTTATTTATTAAATTATTTTATTTATTTATGACGAATCACAACAAATTCATTCTTTTACCTTACAATATCACTTGTGCTCAGTATTACCTCACGGTAGGGGCGCCTTGATTCTCTCAATGTGATGGGTCCATTGCCGCCAAACTTGAACAATCATATAGTGCGTATTGACTGTAGTTAACTACGTATTTCCAACTCGCAACCTTCTCGTGGTTTGGCCCGTGATTAGGACAAGTTTTTCTCCCTGAAACTAATGGCGAGCTCTGGGTTGTCGTCCGGGAACTGTCCCCTTCCCTTTGACTACCTCCCCGACGGCGACGACAATGACAACACGGACGGATGATGACACGGAAACGACCACGACGTGGGGGAACCCCTTCCCTCCCCATACGCTTGTGGCTGGTTCTGACCAGCACATGCCTGTCCACCCCTTGTCCCCCCGCGTCATCCCTTACGTCCCTCCCTTCGTCTCGATTAGCCAAATTGCATAAATATGAGACGTTAAGCAGTATCCAATCAATCAATTAATCAACTGTCGTATTGTTTCCGTAGAAGTTACCTATGTTGGCTACAAAAACGATTGATTCAAAGTAGGATATGTCCCTAAACAAACTCGGCTAATCGAAAATAGCGATAAACGATATAAAGATCATCTAGCAAACATCAGCTAGTAAGACGGGAAGTATATAACTCTCCAAATAAAGAAGCGAACTCTGGCAAAAGTCGTCTGTGAATCACATCCCTGCTCTTGACGACCTCCAAGACGACGACGTCGACGGCTTTGACATCATGAACGATGACGAAGCGACGTTAGAACCTCAACCCCTCTTTCTCCCCCCGCCTGTGGCTGGTTCTGACCAGCATGGACCTTTCCTCCCAACATCCCCTAGGTAACGTGATCTAGTTGTTGACACGCCCTTTACTTAATGAATCAACTTAAATATTCTGAGTGGTGTATTATCATGTATTGAATAACACACATACAATATTTCTCCGTTTGGTTAGTCGGGAAACACTCCCGTAGGTGTAATTGTTATTATTTACTACAATTCGGAAATTAAAAAGTCAGAAGTTTTGTAATTTCTGAATTGTAGAAAATAATAACACATACAAAAATAATTAATTATAATTCATAATATATTAAGATAACTAACTGGCAAATTTAAATGAATCGCGACTAACGAATTTATTTTAAATGATTCGCCCTCCTGATATAACAACAATCCCGACCATTAGAAACCCGTGGCTTCATAGTTCACAACTGAACTATACGAGAGTTTGAGATGACGTCACACAGACTGTCATGGCCGACTGGTGGGTAAACATTACAATGGCGCAATCAAAACACATTTTAAAAGAGTGATTTTTATTGAAGATTTCTCAAAGCTGAATGGATGATGATGCAAGATTGTTAAAAAAATCGGGTTTTGTATTCTAATATCTCGTCATAACGTTTTATAAGGAAACATTGGAAAGTGAAGCTCTGTTTTTTTTAACAAGCCATAATAAGCCTAAACCTTATTAAAGCAGGTCTGAGGGTTATTGCAGCTGACAATAATCGATGCTTTAGAAGTAGACCTATCGTTTCGTTGATGAGAAAAATAGTATTTTAAAATTATTACTGGAAGCACCTTAGCTATCCGATGTGGTGACATTTTGTTACGTACACATTATTAAATAAGTGTAGTCATTGAATAATACGTGATTTATTCTTATCCGCCAATCGTAGCCATGTTAAAATTGCATAATTTTCCCACCAGTCGCCCAATGTTAGTAAATACTGCGACGCCATGGCCTCCTGAATCTCCCGTATCTGATGAGATCAACTTGCGTAGGAATCTTGAAAACTTCCGTCAACAAGGCGGTGAAGGAACATTGTTGAAACATTATGCACTGTCAATTGTTTTCTTTTGTTCTTGAACGAGAAAGACGTGCGTGGTCTTGTGAATTGTACTTTTTGCAGAAGATAGTGACAAATACTGACTCTTTATTGATATCCCAATAATAACAGTGTATATTGAGATCTTACAACAAGAATGAAGCAAACTGAGGTTCTATTATTCACTTGGTCGAAGATTAACTCGGTCGAAAGTGTTGGCTTGATGGCATAAGAATGTTTGTCTGTCGCAATTCTGTTATCTACGCCTGGGCCTAACCTAATCGAGCCCAGAGCATGGCTCTGATGATCACAATAGACGAGAAAAGTAGCAATTTCATTTCGCAAACATCAGCTATTATGTAGGGGAGTATTTAACTTCCCGAGGCGAGCTCTGACCGTCGACGTGAGGAACTTCGCTCTTCCATCCCCCTACCCGTGGCTGGTTCTGACCAGCATGGGATTGTCTTCCCCACATCTCCTAGTCTAGACAGCTAGTAAGATCTGAGTATATTACTCCTCGAAACAACAGGCCCACTCTGGCAATCTTCGTCGGAGACACTTCCCCCTTCCCTTGAAGACCTCCCTGACGATGATGACAATGACGATAAGGACCGCGACCTGAGTAAACCCCCCTTCATCCCCTTACCCGTGGCTGGTTCTGACCAGCATGGTCCTTCCTCCCCATATCCCCTAGGCTAGAGTGGTGCATTATGACCTAACGGTTGACGCGTACTTAATCCAAATAAACCAAAATCCTTCCCAAATCCCCTAGGCTAGAGTGGTGCATGATGACCTAACGGTTGACACGTCCTTAATTTAAATAAACCGAAAACTATGACTTTCATGTTGACGTCCCCTGAAACCACATTAGCCCAAGCTACAGGCGAGCTCTGGCAGTCGTCCACTGGGATACCTACCCCTTCTCTCACGTTGACGTCTACGACATAAGTTCCCGCCATTCATCCTCCTCTATCTCTGACTGCAGGTTCTTACCTTGCATGGGACCTTCCTACCCACAACCCCTTGACTACAGTGGCGCATTTAGACCTTATAGTTGGTGCCTTAACGTAGTTAATCACATCGTCACGAAATATAAAATCAACCCATTCAATTTATTAACCTTACATTATAAAAGACAGCGCGATATGACCTACCCGGTTGTAGCTCCCAAGAATCTCTTGTACTTTTAAGTTCAACCAACTGTTGTTGAAGCGTGGAGCTCATGCCCTAACGATTGACGCGCTTTATTAAAAATGTTCTAAAGTAACCAATTTATAGGCTAATAACAGTCTTCGTCGGGGACCGCCCCCCCACAATGACCACACGAACAATAGCTAAGAGCATCATGACCACGACGTGACCACGCCCTTCTTTTCTTCAACCCAACCCTACCAGCAGGTGACTTTCCTACACATATACACTATGCTTGAGTAGCGAATTATTACCTAACAGTTTTCATTCCATTTATCTAAATAAACTAAAACGCTCAAATAAAAATATAATACAAATTCAACGTATTAACTTGCGATATCGTAGGCTGAGCAATATAACTTACCCGGTTGAAGAAACATTGTTTTTCTCTTTGTTTGTTCGTCGTTTTCGTCGTTCCATTTTGATAATTGTCACATGCTCGACACAAGTTTTCTTCTTGAGTCCAATGGGATAATGGTATTAAGTGATGTTTGGTCAGTGTGTCCGTTGAATTGCGTACGGAACATACTTTCCTGCATCACAAATGTTTCAAACTCAAGTTTATTAATTATTTAAATTAATTATAGTCCTCAACACATTCATTAAGTTTTTGTGCCAAGAGGATGGCAGAAGAGAACATAGCTCCAAGCTCACTTCGTGTCTGCCAACGTGAAAACAATAAATATTATATAGCCCTCCCCTATATCTTGACCCCGAGTCGAACATTTAATCGATTTTGGGGAAGTCACTACTCCATTTTTAATTGCGCTTACATCTAAGTTAACATCATATCATATGATAACGGCAACTGAATTTCTATTTCTCATACAAAGTTATGTATTTATCAAAATTTAAGTCACACTTTAGACATTTATTTACCTAATTTTTTATTTAAATTCAAATAAATAAGTTTTATTTACCGATTATTATCATCACCGTCATTTTCTTTTCTGTTGTATACATTTAGAAAAAATCAAATCATCAACTGTCAATTTCACAGACAACGAAATACAACCTTACCGGTTGAAGCGCCCTAGTTTCTCACGTCGTCGTAAATCCACCGTCAATCAAGGTAGTTATTTGCCATCCGTGAAGCTTTTAAATACATTCTACGCTGTCGTTGTGGAGAATACCTTTTGTGTTCAGATAGCCTAAGTTCACTTCAAGCTATAAAACTCATGTATTCTAGTCATCATTTGGTACAAGACATCCAATAGGGAACCTAAGTTTTGAAGGCGGGAAGGAAATTGGTTCTCTCTGGTCTCAGCGCCCATAAGAATTAGCATGGTACGAAAATGTAACTCGCCGTATCTTTTGACTCGCGCAAAAGAAATCTAAACCAATAACATCACAAGATGCATAATTCTGTGAAGAAGATGATGGCATCCTACTTTGCTCGATGACGCTTCCTGAATTCAAACTATTATGAGTTAAATGGACCCATGTTTGCGCGCTGTCGCAAATGTACTCTGACTGAGCGGCAACCTAAGCGAGACGCAGCCACGTTGTGTGCAGCTGTGGCATCCTCGCATACCACGCGCCTGTCCATGGTTGCTAAATGTACTTCGCATTCAAGATTTTGTTGGCACATTAAAGGATATTTTATTAGTAATGTATAATCTAGTACAACCCAGTGACTTCACAGTAGCCACAAAGAAAGTCGGATACCAAATGTTATGCTGATGCCACGGACAAAATGTTTTTACGTACTTTTTCATGAGCAGTTTGGAAGGTTTGGCAACAGTGTAAATGTAGAGTTCACTTCAACTCAAAACAAATGTCATTAATATTTGTGATAGAGCAGAGTTATGTATATCCACGCAAAGAGGAAAGATTATAGTTTCTTACAGTATGAATATAATTCCGGTCCGTGGTCGGGTTCTCGCGCTATCGCTTACGAAACATTTAGCACGGGTTAATCGCCTATACCACGCTGACCGGAGAGAACCGGACAACGCCCACTTAGGTTCCCTATTCTATTTAGAAAAACTAACCTCTAAGGGATATATAATAGAGTTTTGCTGGATACCTGGACACGTGGGCATAGATGGAAACGAACACGCTGATCGAGCTGCTAAGGAAGCTTCCCAGCGTCGCGACATTGATTTCAATCTAGTTCCCGTTCCAGATGTCAAGAGTGGATACAAGCAAAGATTGTTGGATTTGCGACAAGCATCTTGGGATGTGTTGCAAAATAACAAATTGCGTAGTGTGATGCCCACATTGACTAACAAAATTCGTCCACCTACGTCTCGACTCTCACGTAGAGAAGAGGTGGTATTGTCTAGAATTCGTATAGGCCATACACGCCTAACACACGGATATCTCTTAACAAGAGAAAAGGTTATTCCCATATGTGACACATGTGATGTACCTTTAACCGTGCATCATATGCTAGCAGAATGTACCAAATATGATGCCTTGCGCACGCAATTTGATCTCTCCCAATCATATGAAGAACTTCTATCATATGATAACGGCGACAAACTTTCTAAATTTCTCATCCATAGTAATCTATTTAACAAAATTTAATTCACATCTTACACATTTCTTTCTTTTCTTTATTTTCATTTACATACATAACTTTTATTTTGCTATTACTTTCTTCATCTTCAATTTATTTTGTTATTTATACACTTAGAAAACAATCTAATCATCAAACATACCTGCATTAACACTTCTCATTTACTTTCATTCACAGGCGGCGCAATATGACCTAACCGGTTGAAGCGCCCTAGTTTCTCACGTCGTCGTAAGGTTTTCCCACTGACTTTCAGCTGTCACTTTGTTCCATGTTGCTCAACAAGGCGACGTATTTTAAACATTCTGCTAACGTACATCATGTGTTTGCAGACCGTACCAAACACAATGACTTGCGCACGCAATATGATCTCTCACAAACTAATGAAGAACGACTATCTTGTGACAACTGAGAAGAACTTTCTTAATTTCTCATTCCAAGTATAATTTAATTAAACAAAAATTAATTCACATCAAACACGTTATCAATATAAAAACACTAAAAAAAATAAAATAAATCGCCTCCTTACCCGTAGCGAGTTCTGACCAGCATGGGCCCTTCCTCCCCATATCCCCTAGGCTAGAGTGGTGTATTACCCCCGTCTGGGCAAGGGGTAGAATTGGCCCAGAGCATGGCTCGTACAAGGCGATTCATGAGAAAAAGTCCACCTCGCAAACATCAGCTAGTAAGAGGGGAGTGTATTACTCCCCGAAACTAGAGGCGAGCTCTGGCAATTGTCGTCGGGGACCTTGCCCCCTTCCCTTGACGACCCCTCGACGACGACGACAATGACACCACGAGCGATGACAAAGACGATGACGACCGCGACGTGAGAAACCCCCCTTCCTCCCCTTACCCGTGGCTGGTTCTGACCAGCATGGGCCCTCCCTCCCCATATCCCCTAGAATAGAGTGGTGCATTATGACCTAACGGTTGACGCGTCCTTAATCCAAATAAACAAAAAATATATATTTCAATACATAATGTTTCTGTTTCTATTTCTATCATAACCATAATGTTCTTTCTTTCGTTGGTCTTGTGGTTACCGTCTCAGCTCCAATGCAGAAGATCCAGGGTTTGATTCCCGATAAAAACAGATTTTTTTTAGTTTTTTATATGAATTTAAATCCAACCGTTCTTGGTATAGGAATTTGTAAACGGTGACTTGGAACCGTCCTCTTAACTAGTAACATACAAACTTCAAAGTTGATCTGAATCTGCTATGTTGATTCTGGCGTTGATCCGCGGGTGTTCGCACTGTCCATACCACTGATTGCTTTATTTATTATTAAAAAAATATCTATCTTCGGTTGGTTGTCGTGAAACAAAATAACTGAAAGAAAACACAAACTTACATCAAATGAAGTCCTTTTCCAAAGCCAAGCAGCTTGGAGCCTAACCTTGTTTTGCAGATCAAACCACGTAGATTCTACAAAGCCTACTGAATGATTAAGCTTGCTTTTACGATCTTTGTGGCTCTGAATATCTACAGTGCTGCTTGTGCATCATTCGGGTACTAACTAAAAACGCAAAAAGCGCTATCTGGATCATCATTGCATCGCGGATGGTCTAAAACTTTAAAAGAACGTAACTATCCATGTGGCCGTGACTTTCATGAATCGTGTTGTTTACGTTGTGAACGAAGGCGGTGAGTCCAACAAGCCGATGCCAGTGTTGCTTTTGTTTCTGTTAGGAGCTTCACTTCAGACTTGGGTGTTCATAAGAGCTATGGCATTATTCAAATCAGGGAAACTTTATAATCATCAAACACACCAAATATTCATTGCATTAAATTTCACTATCACAGGCGGCGCAATATGACCTAACCGGATGAAGCGCCCTAGTTTCTCACGTCGTCGTCAAATCCTGGAGTCTGCAGAGCTCATGTTCTTATACATTTTAAGTCTCGTCACACAGAGAATCATTGGACGTGGCTCTGTGAACCAGCCTAGGACCCGGGAGAAGATATCCAGCATCGCTCTGCCCAGCAACCGAGGTGTCTACAACCATCTTAGTTGGCGTGTGCGTCTTGATACAAGAAATAACTCAGATTGGGAAGTGCAACGCGTGACTTTGTCGTGGTTTAAACTGCTAGAAAAGGCATAGATACCTACAGGAAGCTAAAAGACAACTAAGAGAGGACCTCTCTCCCTCTTTCCGACCCCTACCCGTGTCTGGTTCAGACCAGCGAGGGATTTATCTCAACATATCCCCTAGAATTTGCTAGAGTGATGTGGCTGGTTCTGACCTGCATGGGATTTTCCAACCCAATTCCCTTTTTTTTAAGGTGGCGCTTTATCAGTGACCTAACGTCAGGTTCTGACCAGCACGAGTCTTATTTCACGACATCCCTATGGATAGAGTGGTGCATTATGACCTTCATGTAAACGTCCCCTGAAAAAAAAAGACGAAGCTGCAGGCGAGCTCTGGCAGTCGTTGACTGGGATACTAACCCCTCCCCTCACGTTGACGACGACGACGTTGGTACCACCCTTTGCTCCTTCTCTACCCGTGACTTTCTATTGACGTCCCCTGAAACCAAGTAAACTGAAGCTTTAGGCGAGCTCTGGTAGTCGATGTGTTGGATATTTCCTGAATCTTTCACGTTAACGAGCGCGACAAATGACCCCCTCAATCGTCCCCCTACCCGTAGCTGGTTCTGACCAGCATGGGACCTTCCTTCTCACAACCATTTGGCTAGAGTGGCGCATTTAGACCTCATGGTTTACGATTCTTTAAACTTTATCACATCTTCACAAAAAATTATTAAATCAACACATTCAATTTATTAACGCACAATATCAAATGCAGCACGATATGACCTGCACGGTTGTAGCGCCCTAGATTCTTTTGTCATACTAAAACTTCCGGGTCCTAACGTTTCGTTGAGCTCATGCCCTATCGATTGACGCGCTTTATTAAAAATGTTCTGAAGTAAATACTTTATAGGCTAACTCGATGACCTCCCAGACGAAGACGGCAATGACAACACGAACAATGACAAGGACGATGACAACCACGACGTGACCCCCCCTCCTTTTCTTCAACCCTACCATACCAGCATATGACTTTCATCCACACATCCACTATGCTTGAGTGGCGAATTATTATTTCCTAATGGTTGACGTGCAATTGATCCAAAACAACTAAAAAACTCAAATATAAAAAATATGATTAATTCAACGTATTAACTAACAATATCACAGGTTGTACAATATAACTAAACCGATTAAAGAGCCCTAGTTTTTCTCTTTGTTTTGTTTGAAAAGCGTGGTTGAGCGTGTGTGTCTGGGCCCGTCGTCGGGGACTTCTCCCATTTCCATTGACGACCTCCTCGACGACGATGACAATGACACAACGATCGATGAATAAGACGATGACGACATCGAGGTGAGATACCCCCCTTCCTTCCCTTACCCGTGGCTGGTTCTGACCAGCATGGGCCCCTCCTCCCCCCCCACCCCCCTTAGGTTAGAGTGGTGCATTATGACCTAACGGTTGACGCGTCCATAATCCAAATAAAAAATAAAAACAATTGACAATTAAAGCGTTGCTACCACCCTGCTTGCCTGTGGTTGGTTCTGACCAGCACGGTTGTATCCTCCCTACATCCCCTAGGATAGCGTGGAGAATAAGGTTATTTCCCATATGTGACACATGTGATGTACCTTTAACCGTACATCATATGCTAGCAGAATGTACCAAATATGATGCCTTGCGCAGGCAATTTGATCTCTCTCATTCATATGAAGAACTTCTATCATATGATTACGCCGACAAACTTTCTGAATTTCTCATTCATAACCAAAATTTAATTCATATCATACACATATCTTTAATTTTTTTATTTTCATTCACATACATAACTTTTACTATGCTTTTTCTTTCATCATCATCATTAAATTTTGTTATTAATACACTTATAAAACAATCTCATCATCAAACCCACGATTAACTCATCTCATCAACTTTCATTATCACAGGCGGCGCAATATGACCTAACCGGTTGAAGCGCCCTAGTTCCTCACTTCGTCGTCAACATCTGTCCTCGTAATTATTTGCTTCTCAACAGTAGGCTGTTTAATTAATACCAGCTCCTTGATTCAGCAACAAAAGTTTGTGGCACACACGATACACGGATCTCCAGGCTGCTGACTTAGCAACACCGAAACGATCAGCTACTGATCTGTAATGTTAATGTAATGTGGTGTATTGCACGACTTATAGCATTGCACTCTTGCCTTTTGCCTGTATAGTGTGTATCTCAAATGTACATTTTGACACTAGTCAAAATTCCGATACATTCAACGGCCGCGAACGACCCGACGCAGCTTGGCAGTGGCCCACTTCCGGCGCTAACCCCTCGGAGACGACGGTATACCAGGGAGCTTCCGGTTTTTAAAGTCCGAATAGGTATACCTAGAAAGTATTCTGTCAAATTTTCATCCATCTAGCTGGTCGGCAAGGGGTAGAAAATTAAGCAACAACTGGTAAAATTTTCAAATAGATTTGGTGGAGGCGCTGGGTCCGAGGTAAATCGCGAGTTTCGAAAACGAATTTCGCTTTCGTAAAAATAGAGTTGGGAATGTGAAATTTCACACGCGCACACGATTCGTCAAGTTACAAATATAAAAGAAAAGTTTTGCTCCCGGCGCCGCGACGCCACGCGACGCCTGGCGTCGGTGCAAAGAAGGGCCCTACCTGGAGGCGTCCCCCCTGGCAAATCTGAAACACACGGTAGACGAGGGTATCGTGTCAAATTTTCAGATCCCTAGGTGCTCGGCAAGAGTAGAAAGACCAAGAGTGTAAAATTTCGAGTGAATTTGGTGGAGGTGCCGGGTCCGCAGTAGTTGGAAATTCCACTTTCACTCTTGTACGTACGCCAGGGCTCGAACCGTTGATCTCAGAGTAAAGTTTATTTGAAAGAAAAGCCTTGGAATAATTATATCTACGTTGAAGATTATGTTTTCGAATCTCAAAAGAAACGAATAACATCTCTATCAATTTCTTTTTTTATAAACTTACCCCCGTCTGGACCCGGGGTAGAATTGGCCAAGAGCATGACAGGCGATGGAAAAGAAAAAGACCACCTCGCCAACATCAGCTAGTAAGAGGTGAGTATATTACTCCCCCAAACTGGAGGCTAGCCCTGGCAATCTTCGTCGGAGAACCCTTCCCCTTCCCATGACGACCTCTCCGACGACGACGACGACGACGACGACGACGACGACGACGACGACGACGACGACGACGACGACGACGACGACAATGACAACACGAACGATGACAATGACGCAGACGAAGACGACCGCGACGTGAGAAACCCCCCATTCCTCATTCTTTCCGTGGCTGGTTCTGACCAGCATAGGCACCTTCTCCCCATATCCCATAGGCTAGAAAGGTGCAATATGACCTAACGGTTGACGCGTCCTTAATCCAAATAAACCAAGAATCTCCATCTCATTACATGTTATTCTTCTCACACATTTCCATGGCATGTGTGCATATGTTGTACGGGAATAAAATCAGTGTATTGCAACCTCTTAAAAGTGTTTAATATTGGTGCATTTCATACTTTTAATCATTAGTTAACGATAATGATTTATGAAAATGAAAAAAGACAGGGAACTTATACATCATATGTTAATTGTAAAAGGCCCGGAAAGAGGAAAAGTCTATCTCGAAAACATGAGCTAGGATGTAAAGGAGCTCTGTGAGTCGTCTTTGGGGACCCCTACCCCTCTCCTTGACGACCACTATCCGACGACGGCACTGATAGTAATTAAACGACGACAAAGACGATAACCCCTCCTTTCCACCCCCTACCCTTGACTGGTCCTGACCATCATTTTCCTCTCCTGGCCCGAGGTAGAATTGGCCCAGAGCATGGCTCTGCTAATCGTTAAAGGCGATTCAAGAGAAAAAGTCCACCTCGCAAACATCAGCTAGAAAGAGCGGAGTATCTTACTCCCCGAAACTAGAGGCGAGCTCTGGCAATCGTCGTCGGGGACCTTGCCCCCTTCCCTCGACGACCCCCCGGCGACGATGACAATGACACAACGAACGATGACAAAGACGATGACGACCGCGACGTGAGAAACCCCCCCTTCTCTCCTTACCCGTGGCTGGTTCTGACCAGCATGGGCTCCTCCCTCCATACCTCTTAGGCTAGAGTGGTGCATTATGACCTAACGGTTGACGCGTCCTTAATCCAAATGAACCAAAAAAAAAATCCTCCCCTTAGTTCAATTGGCGCATTATGACTTAACGGTAGACGCGCCCTATAATAATTTAAATAATTTAATCAAAAAAATGAAGTTGTTTTCGTTTTCTAGAATTGGTCAAGATCTATCTTCATTGGATAAGTGTAGCGAGAAGAACAGTAAAAATTACGAATATTAATTCGTGTATTAGCTAAATACCTTTATTTCTTATTTATTTTTATTTATTTGTTGTATACCTTGCAAATATGTATTATACATGGTGGCAAGTAGGCTATTCAACAATTTTCTTTTAAAATTAACAATTAATAACAGTATCAACACGTTAAACATCATAAATGGTATTCTATGTATACCTCTTCCAAACATCCTTAACATAATTTTTTTTTTAATTAACAATTAATTACAATATCAAAATTAACAAACAATGACCTAACAAATATTATTCTTTATCTACTTCCTCCAAACATTTTCTGAAACTTTTCACTTTGGATTCCTCAACAGCTGCAGCTGGCAATTTATTCCATTCCACAATTGTTCTGTTGAGAAATGACCACCTCCCAACATCCTTCTTTGACCCATTACATTCTAACTTCCAGTTATGGTCTTTCCTCCCTTTGTAAAATCCTTTTACAATTTTTCCACTAATCTCATTCCATCCCTCCATTCCTTTCGTAGCACGAAATAAGTTACACAGTCTGTTTCTCCTTCTTCTCATCTTCAGAGAATCCCATCCTAAATCTTCTATCATTTTAGTAACACTATCATAAGTTCTTATCCTCCTTCCCTTAGAATCAGTTATCCATCTCCACCTCTTTACTTTTCCAGTTACTCTCCTTGCTGCTAATCGCTGAACCTTGTCTAATGCTTTTATATGTTTATCCTTATAAGGGTCCCATATCGCACTTCCATATTCCAAAATTGGTCTTATTAGAGATTTATATGCTTTAGCTTTTATTTCTACGTGAACTCCTTTTAGCTGCCTCATTACAAAATTTAGAGAATTTATTGATTTTTACTTATATGTTCAACATGTTGTCCCCAATCTAAATTGTTATCCAAGAACATTCCCAAGTATTTGTACTTGATGACAATATCTAGTGTTTTACCACACAACTTATAATTTATTTCCGCTTTTTTCTTAGCTCTGTTAAATGAAATAACCTTACATTTACTCACATTCAAACCCAATTTATTTATATCTACCCACTTTTCAATTACTGTCAAGTCTTCTTTAATTATGTTAACATCTTCTTCTTTCGTTATTTCCCTGTATAACACTCCATCATCCGCAAAAAGTCTAACCTTTGATTTAATTCCTATCTGTATACCCCTTCTGGGCCCGGGGTAGAATTGGCCCAGAGCATGGCTCTGCTAATCGTAAAAGGCGATTCAAGAGAAAAAGTCCACCTCGCAAACATCAGCTAGTAAGAGCGGAGTATCTTACTCCCCAAACTAGAGGCGAGCTCTGGCAATCGTCGTCGGGGACCTTGCCCCCTTCCCTTGACGACCCCCGGCGACGATGACAATGACACAACGAACGATGACAAAGACGATGACGACCGCGACGTGAGAAACCCCCCTTCCTCCCCTTACCCGTGGCTGGTTCTGACCAGCATGGGCTCCTCCTCCCCACCCCCCTTAGGCTAGAGTGGTGCATTATGACCTAACGGTTGACGCGTCCTTAATCCAAATAAACTCAAACCTATCTGTATATCATCTATAAAAATAATAAACAAATTTGGTCCTAGCACACTGCCTTGAGGTACTCCGGAAGTAACGTCAATCTCTTCTGAAATTGCATTCCCTACTCTTACTCTTTGAGTTCTATTACTCAAAAAGTCCCCAACCCATTTCACAATTTTATTATTTCTTATTTTGTTGCCGAATTTCTCCATTAAAATCTTATGTGTTACTTTGTCAAATGCTTTTTGAAAGTCAATAAATATTGCATCAACCCTACCATTATTATCAAGTGTATCAGCTATGTCCTGAGTGAAACCTGTTACCTGAGTTTCGCAAGAATAACCCTTACGAAACCCATGCTGTGTACTTGCTATTCCTCCTTCATCTTCAATAATATTTTTAATTTTAATATCTATTATCCTCTCCATGATTTTACAAACTAAAGACGTGAGACTGACAGTTCTATAATTATCTATTCGGCCCTTTCCTCCACCTTTATAAATTGGAATCACAATAGCTTTCTTCCACTGCTCTGGAAGTTTTCCCATGTTTTTAGATTTTTGAAATAACTTCTTGAAGTATGGCACTATCCCCCATCCAGCTTTTTTATAAACACATTATTTATTCCATGTTAACATTTACATCACAATATAAAAATTTAAAAACAAAAATCTAGAAAAAACATGTCACGGGCAATGCAATATGACCTTATAGGTTGACGAGCCCCAGTTTCTCATCTCGGTATAAATGTTGATGTCTTGGGTTCAAATATCGTCATAACCGACAATCTTGACTGGAGCTGATTCCTAGGATTTCCTCACTCGTTTATGCGAATGCAAGGAATCAAGTCCTCTTAAACAATCATAGGGCATTCCTTCACTATTGTAATAACTCTTATATACCTACCCCGTCTGGGCCCGGGGTAGAATTGGCCCAGAGCATGGCTCTGCTATTCGAAAAAGGCGATTCAAGGGAAAAGTCCACCTCGCAAACATCAGCTAGTATAAGAGGGGAGCATATTACTCCACGAAACAAGAGGCGAGCTCTAGCAATGGTCGTCGAGGACACCTCCTCCTTCCCTTGATGACCTCCCCGACGATGAAGACAATGACAGAGGAATGATGACAAAGACCTTGAGGACCGCGACGTGAGAAAAAACCCTTCCTCCCCCTACCCGTGGCGGGTTCTGACCAGCATAGGCCCCTCCCCCCCCAACCCTTAGACTAGAGTGGTGCATTATGACCTAACGGTTGACGCGTCCTTAATCCAAATAATACCTTAAAAAACAGGCGGCGCAATGTGACCTGCACGGTTAAAGCGCCCTAGTTTCTAATCCGTCTTTACCATCTTCTTCTTCTATTAAACATTACTCACCGAAACTTGAGGCAAGATCTGGCTATCGTAGTCGGGGACACCTTCCCATTCCCTTGACGACCTCCCCGACGACGATGACAATGACACAACGAACGATGACAAAGACGATGACGACCGCGACGTGAGAAACTCCCTTTCCGCCCCTTAACCGTGGCTGGTCCTGACCAGCATGGGACCCTCCTCTTCACATCATCAAGGCTAGAGTGGTGCATTATGACCCAACGGTTGACGCGATCTTAATCCTAATACATCACATATGTTGTAAACAAAATACTGCTCGTTACACATTTCAATCCACCCCAGTCATTTTTATTATTAATCTCTTTAAAAAAAAACTTTTTAAGAAGCCTGCTTTGTGTGCAATTCATGACCCTCTTCAGGGCCCCGATTCATGTACATTTATCCCGGGTATAGGTGGTATAAGGACGGTATAATGCAGGACATGGCAGGATAAGGCCTGGTTAAGTCTGGGCAACTCTCATCCAATCAAAAATTTCCAATGCAACAACAGACACAACAAATGTTATTTTCCACTGCATTCCACAGCCATGTAAATCAGCAAATTAGCAAAAGAACACTGAAAATTTCCACCATCTTTTGTTTTACTTTTTCATTTAGTGACAGGAGTTTGCGTGAATTCATTTAAAGAAAAGAAAAGGCTTATTTTTGCCGTAAATTTTGGAATAGCCTAGGACTATCATACCATTCTTTATCTGCATTAGGCTTTTAGTAATCAAAACTAGTTATTTGTGCGGGATGTGTCTGAACAAGGTCGTGCAGGTCTAGGGTTGCCTAGGAGAGGCCTAGGGCTTGTCAAACGTGTTATGTTAGCATTAATTGAATGTAGTCCTATAGCCTAATGGAACTTTAGGCCTACACTGTTGTATTATGAATAATTTTCTACATCTGGGCCTAGGCCCGGGACGGTTTCTGATTTGTTTTATGAGAGTAATGACAACTTTTCTCGTTTTACACATAGATGCAAAATTTAAAATGTCCGCCATCTGTTTACGTATTTTCTTATCCCCGGTCGAGGCGGGATAAGTCTTCATGAATTGGATTCGGAGTTATACCGCACTTATACCACCTAACTCGGCTTATACCGGGATAAAAATGTACATGAATCGGGGCCCAGGTGTCTAACTAGGTATGTTGCGGATAGGACAATTGTGAAGGGATGTCCGAGGGCTGTTTAAGAGGACTCAATCCCTTGCATTCGCATTAACGACTGAGGAAAACCTCGGAAAAAACCTCCAGTCAGGATTGCCGGTCTCGACGGGATTTGAATCCGTGACCTTCCGAATCAGAGTCGAGCACTAAACGCTCGAGCCAACACACTCGGTTAAATATAAATACAATACATAAGTAAATGTATAGACATCCAATATCACATCACGAAAGTACATCCGAGCTATGGCATCCTCGTCGGGGACACGTCCCATTTCCCTTGACTACCTCCCCGGAGACGATGACAATGATAGAACGAACGATGACAAAGTCGATGACGACCGCGACGTGAGAACCTCACTTTCCTTCCCCTACCCTTGGCTGGTTCTAACCAGCATGGGCCTCAACTCGCCATATCCCCTAGGCTAGATTAGAGCATTCTACCCAACGGTTGACGTGCCCTTAATCCACATAACACAAACCAAATAATACAGGTTTAGGTATAAAATTTAAAGCATCTTTTAATCTATCTTATCATTTCCCCTTCTTCAAAGCCCCAGCAACTTCTTCTAAAACACTTAAAAACAACTTAAAAAATTGGTATTTAAAATAAAATTATCTGCGGCGCAATTGTAAAGGACATGCCCCCCCACGCCTCTTTCGATATATATATTTTCCTGCGTACGTCACTGCTAGTGAGAGTATTACATCCGCCACTGCAGTGTGCATTCTACCGGCATAAGGCATGACTCACTGATTCACCGGCAAGGAGGCTTCGTAGCCTCAGTCACGGACCTTCCACGGTCGAGGGAGGTCGCAAGCGTGCAGCTAGGGCTAGCGCGACGATGTCTCGTGTTATACCGTGTGTTATGTTCATAGTGTGTGCAGCTAGGTTTAGCGCGACGATACAAAATTGCTGTGGTGCTTACGTGATTGTGCAATGCTCGCGACAGTTTTCAGTGTTATATCGTGTGTGATTGTCGTAGTATGTGAAGCTAGGGTTAGAGTGATGAGTTCTGTTTCTTTAAGTCTCATGTTAATGCACTAAGGCTATTCGAGACGATGCGTGGTGTTAGATGACGATAACTAAAAAAACATATGCGTATGCGGGATTCGAACCCACGTCGTCGTAGAGTCATGCGCTTGAGACCAGCGCCCTAATCACATGTGCCACCGCGGACGGCATGAAAGACTGATGGTGACTGTGATGTGCTATGGAAATGGATAAGACAAAGATCAATTGACTTTAAAAGGTAAGTTTTATTAATAAGGTGTTGAATGGGCGGGGCCGGGGGGGGGGGGGCAGATTAAAGAGCTTGTTACAGTGCATGAAACCGTGTGGGTGCCACGTGGTGTTGACAGAGGTGGCACAGTAATTGCACGCGTAACTCTAACAGTGACAAACACATTACGTAAGGATGCCCGCTCTAGGCAGTGGCGTAACTAGGAATAATCTCAGGGGGGACGAAGTGGCTGGTAGCTGGGGTCTGGGGCACAGCCCCAGTCGGCTTAAATTTTCACCATACTAATGCATAAAATAGCCACTTCGATACAAGTAAGCAATGCACAATAATTGAAGCAGTTTTGTAAAAAAATCTTATCTCACGTTGACGACCAAGACGTGAGAATCCCACCCCCACTTTCCTCCCCCTACCTGTGGCTGGTTCTGACCACCATGGGACCTTCCTTTCCACAACCCCTTGGCTAGAGTTTCTCATTAGGACCTTACGGTATCCGCTCCCTTAAACTTAATAAATCATAATCCCTTTCCCGACTCTTACCATGATAACGTTTACGGTAACGTCGTCACAAAAAATATATAAAATTTAAAAATTTAAAATTTATTTACTCACAATATCAAATGCAGCGCGATATGAGCTACCCGGTTGGAGCGCCCTAGTTTCTCACGTCGTACTTGAGTCATAATCTTCCTGTTTGGCGTCGCAATAAACAGACATCGTGGACTTATAGTACAAGATTAATTGTTATTGTAATCCTGTGAAAGGGTGGAACGGAACGCAACATAGGCTGTGAACATTGCATAGATTGATTACGAACAAGATTTTTCTTTCTTTACTACAAATGTATAAATTTATTCATTTTTTATTTCTTCATTTAACGTATATCATTTTCATTTATATAAAATTATTTTCAAAGGCGGACAACTAAATAAATATAATCGCATCGGGTTACCCAAATAATTGTGAATTGTTAACAGTGTTGTCCCCCACCCCTGTTGCCTGTGGCTAGATCTGACCAGTATAGTTGTGTTTCCCCACATCCCCTAGGCTAGAGTGGCGCTTATGTCATAACGAGTGACGCGTCTTTAGTAACAAATAACTATAGTAACCAATTTATAGGCTGTTTTCATTCTTACCATGCAGTCGTCGTCGGGGACCTCCTCTCCCTCCACTCGATAACCTCCCCGACGAAAACGACAGTGACTCATCCCGTCTGGGCCCGGGGTAGAATTGGCCCAGAGCATGGCTCTGCTAATCGTAAAAGGCAATTCAAGAGAAAATGTCCACCCCGCAAACATCAGCTAGTAAGAGCGGAAAATCTTACTCCCCAAACTAGAGGCGAGCTCTGGCAATCGTCTTTGGGGACCTTGCCCCCTTCCCTTAACGACCCCCCGGCGACGATGACAATGACACAACGAACGATGACATACGATGACGACCGCGGCGTGAGAAACCACCCTTCCCCCCCTTACCCGTGGCTGGTTCTGACCAGCATGGGCCCCTCCCCCCCACACCCCCCTTAGGCTAGAGTGGTGCATTATGACCTTACGGTTGACGCGTCCTTAATCCAAATAAACTAAAAAAGACAACACCTCCCCTCAACTCTGTTCATCAACCCTACCCTAACAGCATGTGACTTTCACCCACATATTCATTAATCGAATGGCGAATCATGACGTGACCTTTATCTAAAGAAACTAGAACTCTGATCTAACAAAATAATCTGATTGATTATTGCTTAACGTCTCATATTTATGCACTTCGGCTAATCGAGACGATGAGTGGTGATAGATGAGGATGAAGTATGAACAGAAGGGAGGAGGGGAAACCCGGTACCGGCACGTAGCCTACTCCTTTCGAAAAGTACCAATGGGACCAACGGCTTAACGTCCCATCCGACAGGACGGTGTTACTTTGACAGTCATATATAGGTTCCTCCACTAACCCGGACTGCCGAGCAGACTTCGAGGAGAACGAAGTCGTTACACTAGCTTTCGAACCCTCCATCTGCTCTAACCAGCGGTATACGTGAGTTTCAGGGTAGAGCGGTCACCCACTCTACCCATGACCACGCCCGATTCTGCTTAACTTCGGTGTTCGAGTGGGAACCGGTTAAACGAGCTCGGCTAAACCGCTGGCACTAAAAAAAAAAAAAAAAATATAATCTGAATTCAATGTATTATTATTTTACGATATCACAGGTTGCTCAATTTAACTTACCTGGTTAAAAAGCCCTAGTTTTTCTCGTCGTTTCGTAGCTGTTGTGCGGGAATAGCGTAGGTAAGAAAGTTCTCTGCCTCATAAGTGTTTTAAACTTACGTTCCAGCACAAGAAGTATTTCGAGAGTGTATTTATCATAATCATCCAGAGCCGATTATTATATTTGACCTTTGTCGTTTTGATAAAAACTCTACTTGCGATAGTGTATTCAAAATTAACTTTAGAGAGATTTGCCATGAACATCAAAGGTTTACTTTGGTATTCACAGATGGCTCCAAAATTGACAACAAGGTTGGAAGTGCCTTTTATTGCTCCACCTTAACTGAACGTTTCAGGCTAAGCGACGTGTGTTCAGTTTTCACTGCAGAGTTATTCGCCATCCGTGAAGCTCTTAAATACATTCTACGCTGTCGTTGTGGAGAATACCTTTTGTGTTCAGATAGCTTAAGTTCACTTCAAGTTATAAAACTCATGTATTCAAGTCATCATTTGGTACAAGACATCCAATTCTATTTAGAAAAACTAACCCTATAAGGGTTTATATAATAGAGTTTTGCTGGATACCTGGACACGTGGGCATAGAGGGAAATGAACACGCTGATAGGGCTGCTAAGGAAGCTTCCCAGCGTCGCGACGTTGATTTCAATCTAGTTCCCGTTCCAGATGTCAAGAGTGGATTCAAGCAAAGATTGTTGGATTTGCGACAAGCATCTTGGGATGTGTTGCAAAATAACAAATTGCATAGTGTGATGCCTACATTGACTAACAAAATTCGTCCACCTACGTCACGACTCTCACGTAGAGAAGAGGTGGTATTGTCTAGACTTCGTATAGGGCACACACGCCTAACACACGGATATCTCTTAACCAGAGAAAAGGTTATTCCCATATGTGACACATGTGATGTATCTTTAACCGTACATCATATGCTAGCAGAATGTACCAAATATGATGCCTTGCGCATGCAATTTGATCTCTTCCAATCATATGAAGAACTTCTATCATATGATAACGGCGACAAACTTTCCAAATTTCTCATCCAAAGTAATCTATTTAACAAACTTTAATTAACTGCATACACATTTCTTTCTTTTCTTTATTTTCATTTACATACATAACTTTTATTTTGCTATTACTTTCTTCATCTTCAATTTATTTTGTTATTTATACACTTAGAAAACAATCTAATCATCAAACATACCTGCAATAACTCTTCTAATTTACTTTCATTCACAGGCGGCGCAATATGACCTAACCGGTTGAAGCGCCCTAGTTTCTCACGTCGTCGTTACAGATCCTTAAAAATTTGTGGAGAATACCTTTTGTGTTCAGATAGTTTAAGTTCACTTCAAGCTATAGAACCTATGTATTCAAGTCATCATTTGGTACAAGACATCCAATTCTATTTAGAAAAACTAACCTCTAAGGGTTATATAATAGAGTTTTGCTGGATACCTGGACACGTGGGCATAGAGGGAAATGAACACGCTGATAGGGCTGCTAAGGAAGCTTCCCAGCGTCGCGACGTTGATTTCAATCTAGTTCCCGTTCCAGATGTCAAGAGTAGATTCAAGCAAAGATTGTTGGATTTGCGACAAGCATCTTGGGATGTGTTGCAAAATAACAAATTGCGTAGTGTGATGCCCACATTGACTTACAAAATTCGTCCACCTACGTCTCGACTCTCACGTAGAGAAGAGGTGGTATTGTCTAGACTTCGTATAGGGCACACACGCCTAACACACGGATATCTCTTAACCAGAGCAAAAGGTTATTCCCAGATGTGACACATGTGATGTACCTTTAACTGTACATCATATGCTAGCAGAATGTACCAAATATGATGCCTTGCGCATGCAATTTGATCTCTCCCAATCATATGAAGAACTTCTATCATATGATAACGGCGACAAACTTTCCAAATTTCTCATCCAAAGTAATCTATTTAACAAACTTTAATTAACTTCATACACATTTCGTTAATTATTTTAATTTTATTCCCATACATAACTTTTGTTTTGCTATTACTTTAGTCATCATTATTTCTTTTGTTACTTATACAATTAGAAACTCTTTAATAATAATAATAATAATAATAATAATAATAATAATAATAATAATAATAATAATATATAATAATATATAATAAATAATAATAATAATAATAATAATAATAATAATAATAATAATAATAATAATAAACATCATAATTATAATCCCCCGTTGACAATAAAGATCAAATTATAATAATAATAATAATAATAATAATAATTTTTTATTTTTTTTTTTTTTTCAACTCAATTTATTGTCATAAAACAGAATATCATTGATACACTCAAAAAAACCCACAAAACCCACTATGCGGGCTCATCTGTGGAATAAACAAAATCACATAATCTAAACAAAAACAACCATAGAGGAAGGAAACATGAAAAAAAAACATTAACAAATCATAAACATTAAGTAAACAAATTGAAGTAGATTAACTAGTAACTAACAATTAAATAAAACACAACACACAACGTTAAGGCTTTTTAAGTTATTTAAACACAACATAAATAAAGCTAAATGATGGAGTACGAAACAAGGCAAAAGCAGAACAGATTTAGACAAGAGCACTCAATTTTGACAACAAATGTATTTTTATTTCTTGCTTGACCTCGGAAATTTTTGTAAAATGTAATAACTGATCAGGCAAGTCATTGAAAGACTCGGGGACTAAACACTCAAGGCGCCTCTGACCGTATTTATTATTACTTCTAGGAACTTCAAATTTTTGTTTAACCTGACTACGTGTCCATTTGTTTCTCTGCACAAGAATTCTATAATCATTTTTAAAGTAATATTTTATTAAAAGTTGGTAAGTAAAAAAGCAGTCAACAGGAAGAAGATTGCAAAAGAGGTATGTCTCCCGAGTCGACAGAGTTTGACAATTACGTGGTCTTATTTGGCGTAATAGCTTATTTTGTAGTACTCGAATTTTATTTAAGTGGCAGTCAGTGGAATACCCCACGCAAGTAGACCATAAGATATAATAGATTCTGCAAGAGCGATATAAACATTTCGCAACACTGAAAACGGTAAAACGTATTTAAGAAAAAAAACACTGTCGGAGGCAGGCTCGTAGGCGCTTACAGATCGAGTCAATATGAGGTACCCAGCTGAAATGTTTATCAATCACTAATCCCAAATAAATATGCGAGTCAACATTCTCGAGAAAATCACTGCATGCACACGTAAGTGGATCTACTTGATTATGCAAACATTCATTGGAATGAGTGATAACCCTGACCTCACGGAGACAATCTCTGTTTTGAGGTGCACACAAATGAATTATTTTTGTTTTATTTGCATTAATAATTAAGTCTCTATCATGAATCTCCTTAAGAAGGTTTATAAAATCTATCTGTAAATGCAACTGTGCAATTTCAAAGTTTTTATGAACTGAAACAATCAAAATGTCATCGGCATAAATAAATACATAGCAATATTTAAAACATTTAACCAAATCATTTACGTAGACCAGAAATAGAATTGGACCCAAAATAGAACCCTGAGGAACTCCTGAAATAACATCACGTTCGTGGCTTAAAAAATCACCAACCTTAACTCTGATTCTCCTATTTGTTAAGTAATTTTTTAAACCAATTTAAAATTGGGCCACGAATACCAATTCGCTCAAGACATATTAAAAGTTTAGCGTGATTTAATGTATCAAATGCCTTGCTTAAGTCCACAAACATGGCCGCAATGTGCATATTGTCATTTAATTTGTTATTAACCAGGTTCGCAAATTTCACAAGAAGATCGGTTGTGCTCTTACCTTTTTGAAATCCAAACTGATTATTAGTAATAATTTTAAATTTATCTAAATAGTTGCATAGAGCGTCAGCTACTACACGTTCCATTATTTTTTCAATAACAGATAATATGGCAATTGGCCTGTAATTACTAAAGTCCATATGGCTGCCTTTTTTATAAACCGGTCTTACAATAGAAACTTTCAATAAATCAGGTATTTCTCCCTTTTCTAAAGACAGGTTTATTATTTTGGCAATTACGGGACTAATATCCTCAGCCGTGTATTGCAAGTCGGTCACTCTAATCCCATCAATTCCAGGTTGTTTGGTTACATTTAATTTACGGATAATTTTTAGCACAGTTGCTACACTTACTTTCCCTAGGTACATAGATTGACTCTGAGGTGAAGGAGGCACAAGCTTAGAAGTTACAATAGAGCAATTATGTTGAATCATATTAATCTCATCAACAAAGGTATCAACAAATCTATTAGCAACTTCTTCCTCACTGTATTTATTACGTAAATATTTGTTAATCACCATGTCAACTGAGTTACGCTTTGATTTCCCTATTACTTCATTAATTATCTGCCAAGTTTGTTTAGCATCACCTTTATGTACTTCAAATTTATTTTTATAATAATCACGTTTCACTTTATAAATTTCCTTCACTACCTCATTGCGGTAATGTTTATATTCAGTTTCATAAGTCTGCCTCAAAGGGTTAGTTACTCTAGCATTCCTCCACTTACGGAACAACCTGTCTCTATGTCGAACCATATCAACAAGGTTATCAGTCATCCACTCCTTGTTTACTCGTTTCCTCTTGCGACCGGTTGCAACAAAATACGAGTTCTCATGTATGTTATGTATAGTAGCCCGTACAGAGTCGTAGAGCTTATTGCAATCATTAATTTCCATTAAATCTGCCCAATTTACGCGTTTCAAAGCAGTAAACACTTTCCTCTCATCTAATGAAACTTGAGGTTTGTTTACTAAATTACTGAGATTGGTGTTTTTGAAGACCAAAGATGACACGACCATGTAATGATCGCTTACTTTACACCTAAAAATTGCCGACTTAGCATAATCAAATTTCCCCCGCGCAAAAATATGATCAATACACGTTTTTGACCACATATCTCGAATTGCTTCTTCTCTCGTTACTCCATTTATGCATTTTAAAAAACCCAAACTCGCCAGACAGTTCTCATAAGAATGAACGCATTGATCACGCTCGTCAAGTAAATCAATGTTCATGTCCCCCATAATTATAACATTTGGATTTTTAAATTTACTAATTAACACAGATTCAAGTTCTTGGACAAAGTTTATTTTCATTTCTAGAGGCGTTGATTGCGCAGGAGGCCTGTATATCGCCAAAAGTGAAATAGTAACATTATTCGGAAAAGTTAGATCACAGCTAAGAGCCTCACAGTATAACAAATTATGTTCAACTAACACATAGCTTATAGACGATTTTATATAAATTAAGACTCCGCCGCCTCTTTTATCTGGTCTCATCTTAAACACCATTTCGTATCCATCCAAACAAATCGATTTATCTTCCACATTTCTTACTTCTGTTAGAACCAAAATATCAAATACTCCAATCTGTTTACTTATTATAACCTTCACCTCATCCCACTTACTTTCAGATAGCGACCTTACATTTAAATGCATAAAAACAAAGCCTTCAACCTCGCTAAACCATCCATTTAAGTCATCAATAACATCGCATGTATTTTTATCCTCGATATCTAGACCATCAACCGTAGCTAAATTGTCATTCACTGACATTTAATTTAGTACTAATTTTCTCTAGATCGGCAACCGTGTTGATGATCAACACCTTACGAGCAGCTTCGTCCTTTTTAACAAAAATCTTGCCCTGCTTTACCCAAACAAACTTAAACTTAGATTGTTTAGCAATTACTTTAGCTCTCCACAATAATTCACGATGAAAAGGAGTCAGATTTTCATTTATAAAAATCCGCTGGTCCTTCTCACCTGTCGCGACAATTTCGTCAGAAGTTATCTCAATTTTCCGTTTGGCAATGAACAGGTCACGTTTCCGTCTGGACGTCAGCTGAACGATTATTCTCGGAGGACGGTCGGTCTTGCGAGTGGGAAGTCGGTGAGCCGCGTCAATCTCCTCGGGCAACAGGTCAATACCCAGTTTGTCAGCGACCTTCAATACGATGTTGTTGACGTTTTCGTCCTCAGTCACAACAATGTTATCAAGTTCAAAGTTCTTGTTTCTGCTGTATTGGTCTAGCTTATCTACCTTGGCATGTAATTCTGCGATCACCCTGTCCTTTTCTTCACACTTATTTTCCAAAACTGCGACCGTTTCACTCAAAGACTTGAGTTCTAAGGAAAGATTTTCTTTAAAAGATTTGAATTCCTCCCGTAATGCGTTAATATTGTCACAAATTTCACGCTTAATCTCCAACATCATGTCTTGCAAACCATTATCTTCCGTATCTTTTAAGGCCTGTCGACAGCCAAGACAACGCCATAAAGACTTTGCCTCACGTGACTTAGCTGAGTGTGTTTTTTTCGCCACACCAGCACACTTATAATGTAAAGCACTATCACAGCCGGAGCAAGTTATATGGTCCCCGTCCGCAGGCACCTCGACACTACAGTAACCGCACAACATAACCACAACACACAGAGCACAGCGCACAGCGATAAACACGTCCTTCCACCACAGCGTCTACGAGACAAGTCAATAATAATAATAATAATAATAATAATAATAATAATAATAAAAATAATAGTAATTATAATAATTGTAATTGTAATTATAATAATAATAAATAAAATAATTAAACACATCATTAACTCATCTAGTCAATTGTCATAAACACAGGCGGCGCAATATGACCTAACCAGTTGAAGCGCCCTAGTTTCTCACGTTGTCGTCAATATTCCCCAAGAGATTTCCCCGTCTGGGCCTGGGGTAGAATGTGGCCAGAGCATGTTCTCTGCTAGTCGTGTGCGAGAGGAGATTGATAAAGTTCTTCTCGCAAACATCAGATAATATACGTAAAGGAGTAAATATCACACCCCAATACCAGAGGCGAGCTCTGGCAATCGTCGTGCGGAACCCACCTCCCTCCCCTTGACGACCTCCTTGACGACGATGAACATCACACAACGAACGATGACAAAGACGATGACGACTGCGACGTGAGAAACTTCCCCTTTCCTCCTCCCCGTGGCTAGTTCTGACCAGCATGGGCCC
The DNA here is from genome assembly GCA_024449915.1 of Sweltsa coloradensis. Classification (NCBI taxonomy): domain Eukaryota; kingdom Metazoa; phylum Arthropoda; class Insecta; order Plecoptera; family Chloroperlidae; genus Sweltsa; species Sweltsa coloradensis. The sequence goes on from JAMZAV010003467.1 coordinate 38,681, forward strand.
CTCCTCCCCCCCCCCCCCCTAGGCTAGAGTGGTGCATTATGACCTAACGGTTGACGAGTCCTTAATCCAAATAAACCAAAATTACTCCTCTCGGCTTAAACGTGTTAGCGCGGCGCATTTCTTCTGCATGTATGGCGTCGCAATATACAGCCAACCTGGACGTAAGGAAACTTATTATTATTGTCATTCTTCAGAGAGCTGGAACAAATTGCAATTATTGTATAGTTTCATTTTCGAACTTAACAGTTAAGGCCCCGCCGCCCCCTCCCTCTACATGCCAGTGGCTGCTTCTGACCATCACGGTTGTCATCACCCACATCCCCTAGGTTAGAGTGGCGCATTCGATATTTCCTAACGGTTGACGAGCCTGTGTTACAAATAAACCAAACAATTTATATATACAGGCTTTACCCATCACAGGTGGCAAAGTTTACTCACGTCGTAGTCGTCGTTATTACTTACCGTTTCTAAGAATTTTAACTATGGCTTAACTTAGACAATATTAACAAATATACCCCTTCTAGTCCCCGTGTAAAATTAAGCTCCAAGCATGGCTCTGCTAATCTTAACATGCGAGGAAATAGAAAAAGTCCATATTTCAAACATCAGCTAGTATGTGGTAGAGATGATGCCTTGCGCACGCAATTTGATCTCTCCCAATCATATGATGAACTTCTATCATATAATAACGGCGACAAACTTTCTTAATTTTTTATCCAATGTAATCTCTTTTACAAAATTTAATTCACATCCTACACATTTCTTTAATTTCTTAATTTTCATTCACACACATAACTTTAGTTTTGCTATTACTTTCATCATTATAATTTTATTTTGTTATTTATCACAATAACAAAAATCTTTGTTTATAATACACTTATAGGAAACTATATAATCATCAAACAGATTATTAACTTATCTCATCAATTTTCATTATCACAGGCGGCGTAATATGACCTAACGGGTTGAAGCGCCCTAGTTTCTCACGTCGTCGTTAAGTAAAATTGAATAAGCGAAGGGAGCGAAGCGAAGATTCCATTTCACTACACTGGAGAATTAAATCCGGAATGTTTTTTTTTTGTTTTTTTTATTTTTTTTATTTTTGTCTGTTTTTTGACGCGATTCCGGCTAAACCGATACTCCAATTGCGATGAAATTTTCTGAAGGCCTTCGAAATCTCTGAATTTAGGTCTCCCTCGTTTTTGAGCGAAATCGAAAAACTATTTCTCATTAAAATCGCAATTTTACGATTTTTTTTAAAATTACATCGACTTATAACACCTACATTCTTTATCCGATTGTAATGATTTTTTCACAGAACCCTAATTTTAAAGAATTTATATATTAATATGAAATTTGAGACGCAATCGAAAAATAATTTCTCGTAAAAAATCGTAATTTTACTGGGTTTTTTCAAAAAAACATACGCCAATCCAACAACGCGCCTGAGAAAGCGATTGCGAAGCTTCGTACATTTCTTTCCGCTATTATTAGGCTATTTACAGTCTTTCCATGCAGTCGTCGTCGGGGACCCCTCCCCACTAACTCGATGACCTCTCAGACGAAGACGACAATGACAACACGAACAATGACTGGGACCGTGACAACCTCCACCCCCTTCTATTCCACAAGCCTACCCTACCAGCATGTGACTTTCCACCACACATCACCCACTATGTTTGAGTGGCGAATTATTACCTATAACAGTTGACGTGCCATGTATCAAAATAAATAAAAAGCTCCAATAATATAATAATATGAATTCAACGTACTAACTTACGATATAACAGGTTGTGCAATATAACTTACCCGGATGAAGAGACCTAATTTTTCTCTTTGTTTTTGTTTGATAAGCGTGGTTGAGCGTGTGTGTGTCTGGGCCCGAGGTAGAAGTTGGCCCAGAGCATGGCTCTGCTAATCGTGGGCGAGGAAAGAGATAAAGTCCTTCTCGCAAACATCAGCTAGTGTGTTGGGGAGTAAATTTTAATATTACTCCGCAAAACTTGAGAAGAGCTTTGGTAAAAGTCGTTGGGGACCTGGCCCTTTCCCTTGACGACCTCCCCGACGACGACGTTAATGACACCACGAACGATGACAATGACGATGACAACTGCCACATGAGAACCCCCCCTTTCCTCTCTATACCTGAGGCTTGTGCTGACCAGCATAGGACATTCCTTCCATTTGAGTCTATAACCTAACGGTTGATGCGCCATAAATCCAAAACACCAAAAGATATAAAAAATAATTGTATCACCTAACCTAAGACAATAACAAACTCACAACAAATACATTTTATTACCGTACAATATCACTGCTGCTCAGTATGACCTCACGGCGCCTTATAGTATCCTCGACTTTGTCGTTTACTTAATTGATCACGACCGCGATGTGAGAACCCCCCTTTCCTCACCCAACCCGTAACTGGTTTTGACCAGCATGGGACCTTCCTCCCCAAATCCCCTTGGTTAGAGTGCCGCATTATGACCTAACTGTGAACGCGCTATCAATCCAAATAAACAATATCATCGTACAAGGCGATTCAAGAAAAAAATTCCACCTCGCAAACATCAGTTAGTTAGAGGGGTGTATATAACTCCCCGAAACTAGAGGCGACCGCGACCGCTGGGCAACCGTCATCAGGGACACCTCCCTCTTCCCTTGACGACCTCCCCAACGACGATGACAATGACAAAAAGAAAGACTTCAATGATGATGACGACCGCGACATGAGAAACAACCCTTTCCTCCACTTACCCGTGGCGGGTTCTGACAAGCATGAGCCACTTCTCCCCATATCTCCTAGGCTAGAGTGGTGCATTATGACCTAACGGTTGACGCGCCCTTAATCCAAATAAAAACAAAGTTCATCGCAAAAAACAAATAAATACACAAAACAAAGAACTTCAATTTATTAACTCACAATATCAAATGAAGCGCGGTATGACCTATCCGGTTGAAGCGCCTAAGTTTTTCTTGTCGTACTCATGATTTCTTTTGAATAACCTTATTTTTCGGCGTTGCAATAAACAGCCATAATGGACGAAAATTATAAGAATTATTAATTTGTACCAAGCGAATATGCAGATGACTGTAGTTGTAAAGTGCAGTTGTAAAGGCCGACAGTGTTTACCCTGAATTTGAGTAAGGTCTTAATGAGGATATATATTTCTTACAGTGTTTCCCCATGACATAACTGGGGGCCTTTATCCTTCCCACTTTTCTACTGGGCACGGTGTCGTCGTCGGGAAACTTTCCCCTTCCACTTGACAACTTCCCCGACGACGACGACAATGACAACATGGACGATGACACAAACGAAGACGACCACGACGATGGGAAACAAACACGAATCCCCGCCTGGGCCCGGGGTAGAATTGACCCAGGGCATGCTAATCGTAAAAGGCGATTCAAGAGAAAAAGTCCACCTCGCAAACATCAGCCAGTAAGAAGGGTAGTATAATAAGTCACTCCCAAAATCTAGAGGCGAGCTCTTGTAATCGTAGTCGGGGCCAATACCCCCTTCCCTTGACGACCTCCTCGACGACGTTGACAATGACTACACGAAGGATGACAAAGACGATGACGACCGTGACGTGAGAAAACCCACTTCCTCCCCTTACCTGTGGCTGGTTCTGACCAGCATGGGCCTTTCTCTCCATATCTCGCCCCATAACCTCCCTTTCCCTCGGTCATTTGCCTGAGCCCGGCTTGATTTCGTCATAGACCACAGGCCCCCCCGACACGACCCCGGCCATGCTCGGCCACCTAATTCCGTGCCCTCCCTTTGCTTGTGGCTGGTCCTGACCAGCACAAGCCTATCCACACCGTGTCTCCCAGCGTCACCCCTTTAGATCCTCCACTTAAGAAAATAATATAAAGTTATACACTAACTATAATTAACTTCATTATCACAGGAGGCGCAATATGACCTAACGGTTGATGAGCCCTCAAAATTAATAATAACAAAAATAAAATAATAAATCCACCTCGCAAATATCAGCTAGTGTGAAGGGTAGCATTAACTTCCCGAAAATAGAGGCGAGCTCTGGCAATCGTCGTCGGCGAACTTGACCCCTTCCCTTGACGACCCCTCGATGACGATGACAATGACACAACTAACGATGACAAAGACAATGACGATCGTGACGTCATGACTCCTCTTCCTCCCATTACCCGTGGCTGGTTCTGACCAGCATGGGCACATCCCCCCCCCCCCCTAGGTTAGAGTGGTACATTATGACCTAACGGTTGACGCGTCCTTAATCCAAAAATGACCAAAAAAGCATGGCCTTTCTCCTTATAACCCCTAGGCTAGAGTGATGTATTATGACCTAACGGTTGACGCGTTCTTAATCCAAATAACTAAAAAAAAACGATTTTTTTTTAAAACTAGTATTAAATGCTATGGTAATACCAATAAATAATAGAATGATAAATTTGTGGAGACCCGAAGAATTGCCCTTTGTACGCATTGTAGGTGATTGTTGTCAAGTTTCTATTGGTTCATATTAATTGTTATTATATACCCCAAAAACCTCATATTAAGTCCTTTATTCTATAGATTACAGCTACCTTTTCAAATTTTTCTTTCAAAAAGTAATACAGCACCATTACTTTCATGTCCATGTGAAATATTAACATTTTAGCCCTACCCGTTTGGTCAAAATCGGCCCAAATATCACGAAAATATCGCACAAAAAACGGAAAAGATAGTTAACATACGATATTCATGAGAAATATTTCTTCAATTGTACTCAAAAACGTGGCAGGTCTAAGTTATAAGATTTAAAAGGTCCCCCCTAATTTTCATCAAGATCGCATATGCCGTTTGACCGTTCGAGAGTGAACAATCAGACATAAAAAAACAGCAAAGCAAATTTTTTTAGGGGGTCAGTGAAATTCAAGTCTTCCCTTCGCTCATCTAATTAAATTTACATAAACACAATTCATTTTTACAATCAAACAAATAATATTTCTTTTGCTACTACATTTATCTGTATGATTTTCTATTCCTTCATAAATTTTAAAAACAACATAATAACAAACACACCTCGAACATATTTTTGTTATTCGTAATATCACAGGCGTCGCAATAGGACCTAACCGGGTGAAGGGCCCCAGTTTCTCTCGCCGTGTTTGAGGAGTTCTTTTACGCCCTTAACGACGCCCCACCTTACCCCCAACGGATAGCATATACGGTCAATGAGCTTACTCACTTGGTCTACAATATCTCTTCCCTCGCTCTATTGAATCCCATAACCGTGGATGGTTGAGACCAGTATTGGATTGTCCTCCCTATATCCTCATGCCCACGTCTGGGACCGGTGTAGAATTTGGCAAAAGAGCATAACTTTGCTAATGTTAAAGGCGATTGAAGAGAAAAAGTCCACTTCGTTAGCATGAGCTAGTATGAAGGGAAGTTTACAGAGCCATGCTCTGGGGTAGAATTGGCCCAGAGCATGGCTCTGCTAATCGTAAAAGGCGATTCAAGAGAAAAAGTCCACCTCGCAAACATCAGCTAGAAAGAGCGGATCTTACTTTCCGAAACTAGAGGCGACCTCTGGCAATCGTCGTCGGGGACCTTGCCTCCTTCCCTTGACGAACCCCGGCGACGATGACAATGACACAACGAACAAAGACAAAGACGATGACGACCGCGACGTGAGAAACCCCCCTTAGGCTAGAGTGGTTCATTATGACCTACCGATTGACGCGCCATTAATCCAAATAAATAAACAAAAACTTCCCCTTTCCCTTGACGATCTCCTCGACGACGATGACAATTGGCACAACGATCGTTGACGAAGGCGAAGACATTGACGACCACGACTTCAGAACCTCACATTCCTCCCCCTTCCCGTGCCTAGTTCTGACCAGCATGAACCCAGCCACCCATATCCCCTAGGCTAGAGTGGTGCATTATGACCTCACGGTTGACGCGCCCTTAATCAAATATAACAAAATACCTAAACTAAAAGAAAACAGTATAATCATCAAATACACCATAAACTATATCATTAACTTACAATTTTACAATATCACAGGCGGCGCAATATTACATAACCGGTTGAAGCACCCTAGTTCCTCACATCGCCATTGATGCTTTTCAAACCTCATATTATAGTCTCAGCCCGGGGTAGAATTTGGTTCAGAGCATGGCTCTACTAATATTAAAAGTCGATTCAAGAGAAAAGGTCAACCTCGCAAAAATCAGCTAGTAAGAGGGAATATATTACTCCCCGAATCTAGAAGCGAGCACTGGCAATCGTCGTCGGGGACACCTCACCGATGACGATGATAATAATACAACGAATGATGACAAAGACAATGACGACAGCGACGTGAGGAACCCCCTTTCCTCCTCCTCCTCTCCCCGTGACTGCAGGTTCTGACCAGCACGGGTCTTATCTCACGACATCCCTTTGGATAGAATGGTGCATAGTGACCTAATGGTTGACGTCCCCAACAAACATATAAGCCGAAGATGCAGGCGAGCTCTGGCATGTCGTCGACTGGGATACTTCACGAATCTCTCACCTTGACGAATACGACACTCCTCCTCTTACCCGTGGCTGGTTCTGACCAGCATGGGACCTTCCTACGCACAACCCCTTCGCTAGAGTGGCGCATTAAGACCTTATATTGACGCTTCCTTAAACTTTATTAATCACATCGTCACTGAAAAATATAAAATTCCACATATTCAATTTATTAACTGGCAATATCAAATTCAGCGCGTTATGACCTACCCGGTTGAAGCGCCCGAGATTCTCTTGTAGTACTGCCTGTTCAGTTTCGCGATTGGTGTCGCAATAACCATACATCATGGGCATACGCAAAGTAGCAGATTTGTAATGATGGTCATTCTGTGAGAGGGCAGAACGCTGTGAACGTTGTATAGTTTCATTTGCGAACTAGATATTCTTTCTTCACTTAAAATGTTAATTCCACGTAACCTAATTTGACAATAACTGCATTGCCACCACCCTCCTTGCCTGTGGCTGGTTCTGACCAGCACGGTTGTGTCCTCCCTACATCCCTAGGATGGCGTGGAGCTCATGCCCTAACGATTGACGCGCTTTATAAAAAAATCTCAAGTACGTTATCTATTGGCTTTTTACAGTCTTTCCATGCAGTCCTCGTCGAGGACCCCTCTCCACTAACATGATGACCTCCCAGACGAAGACGACAGTGACAACACGAACAATGACTAGGACCATGACGACCACGACGTGACCACCCCCTTCTTGTCTTAAACCCTACCCTACCAGCAAGAGACTTTCCTCCAAATATCCACTATGCCTGAGTGGCGAATGATTACCTACGGTTGACGTGCCCTTGATCCAAACAAACTAAAAAGTACAAATAAAAAATAATATGAATTCAATGAATTATTTCTCGATATCACAGGTTGAGCAATATAACTTACCCGGTTGAAGAGCCCTAGTTTTTCTCTTTGTTTTGTTTGATAAGCGTGGTTGAGCGTGTGTGTGTCTGGGCCCGAGGTAGAAGTTGGCCCAGAGCATGGCTCTGCTAATCGTGAGCGAGGAAAGAGATAAAGGCCTTCTCGCAAACATGAGCCACTTCTCCCCATATCCCCTAGGCTAGAGTGGTGCATTATGACCTAACGGTTGACGCGCCCTTAATCCAAATAAAAACAAAGTTCATCGCAAAAAACAAATAAATACACAAAACAAAGAACTTCAATTTATTAACTCACAATATCAAATGAAGCGCGGTATGACCTATCCGGTTGAAGCGCCTAAGTTTTTCTTGTCGTACTTATGATTTCTTTTGAATAACCTTCCTTTTCGGCGTTGCAATAAACAGCCATAATGGACGAAAAGTATAAGAATTATTAATTTGTACCAAGCGAATATGCAGATGACTGTAGTTGTAAAGTGCAGTTGTAAAGGCCGACAGTGTTTACCCTGAATTTGAGTAAGGTCTTAATGAGGATATATATTTCTTACAGTGTTTCCCCATGACATAACTGGGGGCCTTTTTCCTTCCCACTTTTCTACTGGGCACGGTGTCGTCGTCGGGAAACTTTCCCCTTCCACTTGACAACTTCCCCGACGACGACGACAATGACAACATGGACGATGACACAAACGAAGACGACCACGACGATGGGAAACAAACACGAATCCCCGCCTGGGCCCGGGGTAGAATTGACCCAGGGCATGCTAATCGTAAAAGGCGATTCAAGAGAAAAAGTCCACCTCGCAAACATCAGCCAGTAAGAAGGGTAGTATAATAAGTCACTCCCAAAATCTAGAGGCGAGCTCTTGTAATCGTAGTCGGGGCCAACCACCCCCTTCCCTTGACGACCTCCTCGACGACGTTGACAATGACTACACGAAGGATGAAAAGACGATGACGACCGTGACGTGAGAAAACCCACTTCCTCCCCTTACCTGTGGCTGGTTCTGACCAGCATGGGCCCTTCTCTCCATATCTCGCCCCATAACCTCCCTTTCCCTCGGTCATTTGCCTGAGCCCGGCTTGATTTCGTCATAGACCACAGGTCCCCCCGACACGACCCCGGCCATGCTCGGCTACCTAATTCCGTGCCCTCCCTTTGCTTGGCTGGTCCTGACCAGCACAAGCCTATCCACACCGTGTCTCCCAGCGTCACCCCTTTAGATCCTCCACTTAAGAAAATAATATAAAGTTATACACTAACTATAATTAACTTCATTATCACAGGAGGCGCAATATGACCTAACGGTTGATGCGCCCTCAAAATTAATAATTACAAAAATAAAGTAATAAATCCACCTCGCAAATATCAGCTAGTGTGAAGGGTACCATTAACTTCCCGAAAATAGAGGCGAGCTCTGGCAATCGTCGTCGGCCAACTTGACCCCTTCCTTTGACGACCCCTCGATGACGATGACAATGACACAACGAACGATGACAAAGACAATGACGATCGTGACGTCATGACTCCCCTTCCTCCCCTTACCCGTGGCTGGTTCTGACCAGCATGGGCCCCCCCCCCCCCCCCCCCCCCTAGGTTAGAGTGGTACATTATCACCTAACGGTTGACGCGTCCTTAATCCAAAAATGACCAAAAAAAGCATGGCCTCTTCTCCTTATATCCCCTAGGCTAGAGTGATGTATTATGACCTAACGGTTGACGCGTTCTTAATCCAAATAACTAAAAAAAAACGATTTTTTTTTAAAACTAGTATTAAATGCTATGGTAATACCAATAAATAATAGAATGATAAATTTGTGGAGACCCGAAGAATTGCCCTTTGTACGCATTGTAGGTGATTGTTGTCAAGTTTCTATTGGTTCATATTAATTGTTATTATATACCCCAAAAACCTCATATTAAGTCCTTTATTCTATAGATTACAGCTACCTTTTCAATTTTTTCTTTCAAAAGGCAATACAGCACCATTACTTTCATGTCCATGTGAAATATTAAGATTGTAGCCCTACCCGTTTGGTCAGAATCGGCCCAAATATTACAAAAATATCGCACAAAAAACGGGAAAAATCGTTAACATACGATATTCATGAGAAATATTTCTTCAATTGTACTCAAAAACGTGGCAGGTCTAAGTTATAAGATTTCAAAGGTCCCCCCTAATTTTCATCAAGATCGCATATGCCGTTTGACCGTTCGAGAGCGAACAATCAGACATAAAAAAACAGCCAAGCAAATTTTTTTAGGGGGTCAGTGAAATTCAAGTCTTCCCTTGCTCATCTTATTAAATTTACATAAACACAATTCATTTTTACAATCAAACAAATAATATTTCTTTTGCTACTACATTTATCTGTATGATTTTCTATTCCTTCATAAATTTTAAAAACAACATAATAACAAACACACCTCGAACATATTTTTGTTATTCGTAATATCACAGGCGTCGCAATAGGACCTAACCGAATAAAGGGCCCCAGTTTCTCTCGCCGTGTTTGATTGTTGTTTGCTGGATACCTGGACACGTGGGCATAGAGGGAAATGAACACACTGATCGGGATGCAAAGGATGCTTCCCAGCGTCGTGACGTTGATTTCCATCTAGTTCCCGTTCCAGAGTGTTAAAAGAGGAATCAAGCAAATATTATTGGATATGCGTCAAGCAACTTGGGATGTGTTGCAAAATAACAAATTGCGTAGTGTGATGCCCACATTGCCTTATTAAATTCGTCCACCTACGTATAGACTCTCATGTTCAGAAGAGGTGGTAGTGTCTAGACTTCGTATAGGCCACACACGCCAAACTCACGGATACCTCTTAACCAGAGAAAAGGTTATTCCCTTATGTGACACATGTGATGTACCTTTAACCGTACATCATATGCTAGCAGAATGTACCAAATATGATGCCTTGCGCATGCAATTTGATCTCTCCCAATCATATGAAGAACTTCTATCATATGATAACGGCGACAAACTTTCCAAATTTCTCATCCAAAGTAATCTATTTAACAAACTCTAAGTAACTTCATACACATTTCTTTCTTTTCTTTATTTTCATTTACATACATAACTTTTATTTTGCTATTACTTTCTTCATCTTCAATTTATTTTGTTATTTATACACTTAGAAAACAATCTAATCATCAAACATACCTGCATTAACTCCTCTAATTTACTTTCATTCACAGGCGGCGCAATATGACCTAACCGGTTGAAGCGCCCTAGTTTCTCACGTCGTCGTCTTTCATGCCCTTAACGACCTTCCACCTTACCCCCAACGGATAGCATATACGGTCAATGAGCTAACACACTTGGTCTACAATATCTCTTCCCTCGCTCTATTGAATCCCATGACCGTGGATGGTTGAGACCAGTATTGGATAGTCCTCCCTATATCCTCATGCCCACGTCTGGGACCGGTGTAGAATTTGGCAAAAGAGCATAACTTTGCTAATTGTTAAAGTCGATTGAAGAGAAAAAGTCCACTTCGTTAGCATGAGCTAGTATGAAGGGAAGTTTACAGAGCCATGCTCTGGGGTAGAATTGGCCCAGAGCATGGCTCTGCTAATCGTAAAAGGCGATTCAAGAGAAAAAGTCCACCTCGCAAACATCAGCTAGAAAGGGCGGATCTTACTTTCCGAAACTAGAGGCGACCTCTGGCAATCGTCGTCGGGGACCTTGCCTCCTTCCCTTGACGAACCCCGGCGACGATGACAATGACACAACGAACAAAGGCAAAGACGATGACGACCGCGACGTGAGAAACCCCCCTTCCTCCCCTTACCCGTGGCTGGTTCTGACCAGCATGGGCCCCTCCTCTCCCCCCCCCCCACCCCCCTTAGCCTAGAGTGGTGCATTTTGACCTGTCTGGGCCCGTGGTAGAATTTGGCCCTGAGCATGGCTCAACTAATCGTAAAAGGCAATTATAGGGTAAAAGTCCACCTCGAAAACATCAGCTTGAAAGACCGGAGTGTATTACTACACGAAAATAAAAGCGAACTCTTGCAATCATAGTCGGGGACACTTCCCCTTTCCCTTGACGATCTCCTCGACGACGATGACAATTGGCACAACGATCGTTGACGAAGGCGAAGACATTGACGACCACGACTTCAGAACCTCACATTCCTCCCCCTTCCCGTGCCTAGTTCTGACCAGCATGAACCCAGCCACCCATATCCCCTAGGCTAGAGTGGTGCATTATGACCTCACGGTTGACGCGCCCTTAATCTTAATATAACAAAATACCTAAACTAAAAGAAAACAGTATAATCAGAGGCATGTATTTGGGGTGAAAATAAAAGCCAATTTTTGTTTTTATTGTACCCAAAAGCGGTGAATTAGTGGTGAAAATAATTCAACATTTAGTTGAAAGCTCTATATCTCTCTCCCCTGTTTTTTTTGTGAAAATTTTGGGTGTGGAACCTTGTAAAATAATTGCAGATTACAATTAAATGTAGTTACGAGAATTCAGAGGCAGGTATTTGTGGTGGAACTTATTTGCATCTTTGGTTTTGTTCTGACCGAAAGCGGTGAATATGGTGTTGAAAATGATTTTTATAATTTACGGTTTTTAGTGGTGAAAATTTCGTTTTTACCGTAAATACCTGCCTCTGAGTATAATCATCAAATACACCATAAACTGATATCATTTACTTACAATTTTCCAATATCACAGGCTGCGCAATATTACCAAACTGGTTGAAGCACCCTAGTTCCACACGTCGCCATTTATGCTTTTCAAACCTCATATTATAGTCTCGGCCCGGGGTAGAATTTGGTTCAGAGCATGGCTCTACTAATATTAAAAGGCGATTCAAGAGAAAAGGTCCACCTCGCAAAAATCAGCTAGAAAGAGGGAAATATATTACTCCCCGAATCTAGAGGCGAGCACTGGCAATCGTCGTCGGGGACACCTCACCGATGACGATGACAATAATACAACGAATGATGACAAAGACTATGACGACAGCGACGTGAGGAAACCCCCTTTCCCTCCTCCTCCTCTCCCCGTGACTGCAGGTTCTGACCAGCACGGGTCTTATCTCACGACATCCCTTTGGATAGAATGGTGCATAGTGACCTAATGGTTGACGTCCCCAACAAACATATAAGCCGAAGATGCAGGCGAGCTCTGGCATGTCGTCGACTGGGATACTTCACGAATCTCTCACCTTGACGAATACGACACTCCTCCCCTTACCCGTGGCTAGTTCTGACCAGCATGGGACCTTCCTACGCACAACCCCTTGGCTAGAGTGGCACATTAAGACATGGTTGATGCTTCCTTAAACTTAATTTAACACATCGACACTAACAAATATAAAATCCACACATTCAATTTATTAACTCACAATATCAAATGCAGCGCGATATGACCTTACCGGTTGAAGCGCCCTAGATTCTCTTGTCGTACTTCCTGTTCAGTTTCGGGATTGGTGTCGCAATAACCATACATCATGGGTGTACGCAAAGTAGCAGATTTGTTATGATTGTCATCCTGGGAGAGGGCAGAACTCTGTGAACGTTTTATAGTTTCATTTGCACACGAGATTTTCTTTCTTCACTTGAAATGTAAATCCCCAGTAACCTAAATTGACAACTACAGCGTTGCCCACCCCCTCCTTGCCTGTGGCTGGTTCCGACCAGCATGGTTGTGTCCTCCCTACATCCCCTAGGATAGCGTGGAGCTCATGCCCTAACGATTGACGCACTTTATAAAAAATTCTGAAGTACGTTATCTATTGGCTATTTACAGTCTTTCCATGCAGTCGTTGTCGGGGACCCCTCCCCACTAACTCGATGACCTCCCAGACGAAGACGACAATGACAACACGAACAATGACTAGGACCATGACGACCACGACGTGACCACCCCCATTCTTTTCTTCAACCCTACCCTACCAGCAAGTGACTTTCCTCCACACACATCTACTATGCCTGAGTGGCGAATGATTACCTACGGTTGACGTGCCCTTGATCCAAACAAACTAAAAAGTACAAATAAAAAATAATATGAATTCAATGAATTATTTCACGATATCACAGGTTGAGCAATATAACTTACCCGGTTGAAGAGCCCTAGTTTTTCTCTTTGTTTTGATTTGATAAGCGTGGTTGAGCGTGTGTGTCTGGGCCCGAGGTAGAAGTTGGCCCAGAGCATGGCTCTGCTAATCGTGGGCGAGGAAAGAGATAAAGTCCTTCTCGCAAACATCAGCTAGTGTGTTGGGGAGTATATTATATTATTACACCACCAAACTAGAGGCGAGCTCTGGCAATCGTCGTCGGGTACCTGGCCCCTTTCCTTGACGTCTCCTTCGACGACGACGATAATGACAACACGAACGATGAAAAAGACGATCACGACCACAGCGTGAGAACCCCGTCTTTTTTCCCATACCCGTGGCTGGTGCTGACCATGGACATTTCACCCATTATGAGTCTATGACCAAACGGTTGGCGCACCCTAAATCCAAAACTCCAAAAGATATAACAAATGTAATTTTATAACCTAATAAAAGATAATATCGAACTCAAAACATACATTCTATTAACTAACAATATAACTTCTTCTCAGTATTACCTTACGACGCCTTGACTTTATAGTCCGATTTGTGTGTTTCCACCGTTCAATGTTTAGATTTTATTAATCTCTGCCATTCTGTGGTATATAGCAATATTGTTTGAATTTCAGGAATATATATAATATATACCAAATATGATTCCATTGCAAATATTTATCTTTCTCAATCACATGAAGAACTTCTAATAAATAATGATAACTTTGTCAATTTTTTTAAATTTATCATTTAAAGCATTACTTCTTTAACTATAGACAAGGAGCTAATTCCTGTAGGAGCGATATTAACGAAATTGGTTCACCCCACTTAACATCTCAAATCTGACTTGACCACGTGTTAGTATGCACCTTATGAAACAGCCCCAGGTAGTTCGTCACTTCGAATTGTGGTATACGTTTTTTTTTAGAGGCCATTTTGTTTTTGAATGTGCAATCATTGAAACACTTACTCTCTACAGTCTTAAAAAGTACATAACTCGGGACTCGGTTAACCAATTTTATTTTTTAAAACACCGATTTGTAGGTAGCTGTATGCTTTCAATATTATATACAAGCAATTTTTAATAATATTATGATTTCATTGTTAAAACGTGCATACACAGCAAAAAGAGTATAAATAATTTTACTAAAATGTGATTCAAGCATAAATTCGACACATTTTTTTGGTTGCTAGCAAGATGTTTTTATACTTGATTATGATTTTTAAAAAAAATTCATGAACTAAACTAATAAAATGTATAGATTTTTTGGAGGTTTAGATGATACGCGTTGCAGGATGAGCATTTTCAGTAGATTGAGCGCTATTTAACTAGGTTTTTAATCCAACTTCATTTCGTCATTGTTAGCATAGAATTATATTTTGAAAGTAATTTCAACCAACAATACAATCAAATGGTAAAATATAATGATACTAACAATGTATTTCGAAGATATTTTTCATAATAGTTAATTTTACAGGATTTTCAGTTTCAAAAGTGGAAAAAGTGGAAAAGTGCTCTTTTCACGTGATAAATTTATTTGGTTGCACTTAAATTCTTTGAAAGTCTAATATTAGAGATTTTAAAGGTTCTCTGAAAATTTCATCCAATTCGTAGCAGTCGTTTGTCCCGGAAAGCGAAAAACGAACTATGTGTACCAATAATAGAAAAATATCTTAAAATTGATAATTGATGACAAATCTTTAATTGTTTTGCAATAAATTACCTGTCATGTTGTAATATTTATATATTGTACTTTAAAGTGGTTTGACTATGATAGTATTGTATGATTATCTCGCAAAAATGTTCCATTGTTCGCAACTTGGGGCCATCTATTTCTTCTATCTAATTCGTATGCTTTCTTCTAGATTTGCGCGATTGTTAGGCTTAAAGCCGCCTCTATCCTTGGAACAACGGTTCCAATTGGCCAAACAATGGAACATTTTTGCGAGATAATCATACAATACTATCATAGTCAAACCACTTTAAAGTACAATATATGAATATTACAACATGACAGGTAATTTATTGCAAAACAAGTAAAGATGTGTCATCAAATATCAATTTTAAGATATTTTTCTATTATTTGTACACTTTATAGTTCGTTTTTCGCTTTCCGGGACAAACGACTGCTACGAATTGGATGAAATTTTCAGAGAACCTTTAAAATCTCTAATATTAGACTTTCAAAGAATTTAAGTGCAACCAAATAAATTTATCACGTGAAAAGAGCACTTTTCCACTTTTTCCACTTTTGAAACTGAAAATCCTGTAAAATTAACTATTATGAAAAATATCTTCGAAATACATTGTTAGTATCATTATATTTTACCATTTGATTGTATTGTTGGTTGAAATTACTTTCAAAATATAATTCTATGCTAACAATGACGAAATGAAGTTGGATTAAAAACCTAGTTAAATAGCGCTCAATCTACTGAAAATGCTCATCCTGCAACGCGTATCATCTAAACCTCCAAAAAATCTATACATTTTATTAGTTTAGTTCATGAATATATTTTTTAAATCATAATCAAGTATAAAAACATCTTGCTAGCAACCAAAAAAATGTGTCGAATCTATGCTTGAATCACATTTTAGTGAAATTATTTACACTATTTTTGCCGTGTCTGCAATTTTTAACAATGAAATCATATGTTTATTAAAAATTGATTGTATATAATATGGAAAGCATACAGTTACCTACAAATCGGTGTTTTAAAAAATAAAATCGGTTAACCGAGTCCCGAGTTATGTACTTTTTAAGACAGTAGAGAGTAAGTGTTTCAATGATTGCACATTCAAAAACAAAATGGCCTCTAAAAAAAAACGTATACCATAATTCGAAGTGACGAACTACCTGGGGCTGTTTCATAAGGTGCATACTAACACGTGGTCAAGTCAGATTTGAGATGTTAAGTGGGGTGAACGAAAAAAAAATCCACAGGGTCTGGCTCCTGGTCTACTAAGTATATATTCACAATTAACTACTGTCATTTTGGATATCACTGTAGTCTTGTTCCCTTGTTTGGCTACGTAGTCGGTCTTCTCTAACCATTGTTGCCACAGTGGGCCGGTATCCATTCTAGCAAAATTTTGTTCCCATGCTGTTGTTCATGAGGCACAGTATCTGAGGCCTTGTTTTAATTGTCTCATTAAAAATGTTTTAAAAGTAATGCTACGTAAGCAGTGGACTTCACATCTCCTTTTATACATATTTTCTTCATAAATTTACATAATAATATTAATCATCAACATATACTCAATTCATAAACATTCAATATCACTGGAGGCGCAATTGGACTTAACCAGTTGAAGCGCCCTAGTTTCGCTCACGCTGTCTCTTCCAAAGTACCGTTGCTTACAGTAACATATAACCTTTCGGTTGGCCCCCTCTGGGCCACGGGTAAAATTGGCCTAGAGCATGGCACTGCTTGTACATGGTGGTTCAAGAGAAAAAGTCCACCTCGCAATCATCATCTAATAAGAGAGGAGAATACTACTGCCCGAAACTAGAGGCGACCTCTGACACTTGTCAACGGGAACACCACTCCTTTCCCTTGTCGACATCCCCGACAACGATGACCAAATTATGACGACCGCGACGTGAGAACGTGAGAACGTGAGAAAGGGGTTTTCTCGCCTGCCCGTGGCTGGTTCTGACCAGCATGGGCCCCTCCTCCCCATATCCTCTATAGACCAGAGTGTTGAATTATGACCTTATGGTTGACGCGCTCTCAATCCGAATATACCAACCAAAAAACAACCAAAAAATAAATATAACCATCAAACAAACCATAAACCCAGTTCATTAACTCTCAATATCACACGCGTTGCAATTTGAACCCACCGTTTGAAGCTCCCTACTTTCTCAAGTCGTCGTCTATGCGTGAAATGCGTGTAATGCGTCGTAAAATCGAACTATCGTTACTCACTTCGTAGTCGTCGTAATTGCTTATATTACCGTTTTTTATGAATATTTCATTTTTTTTTTGTATAGGCCATACTAAGACAATATTTACAAAATATCCCCTGTCTGGGCCCGGGGAAGAAGTCAGCCCAGTGCTCTGTTCTGCTATTCTTAAAAGTCGAGGAAACAGAAAAAGTCCAAATAGCAAACACCAGCTGCTAAGGAGGGGAGTATATTACTCCACCACTAGGCTCGGTCTTGTCGGTATCACTATTTGCTATTGGAATAAACAGTGTAGTGGATTGTATTTCAAAGAGCCTAATGTCGTGCCTAATTGTAGATTACCTGGGAATCTTCTACAGATCAGAATATTTATCAACAGC
Source organism: Sweltsa coloradensis (assembly GCA_024449915.1). Classification (NCBI taxonomy): domain Eukaryota; kingdom Metazoa; phylum Arthropoda; class Insecta; order Plecoptera; family Chloroperlidae; genus Sweltsa; species Sweltsa coloradensis. The sequence goes on from JAMZAV010003467.1 coordinate 56,480, forward strand.
TCAAAGACACTTGCCAATTCAATTGAACAATATAAGTAAATTTGCTAGAAAGCGTGGGACAGGATTCTCTACTGAAAGACTCAGTTCATTCACTTTTGTCGTCTTCGAGGAATTCAAAATGACCCACAACTCTCGTTTACAAGAAAAAACGTCAATTCAAACCAAATTGTCCGTCTTCTCGGCATGGTGTTTGACATAAAGCTAAATTGGCAACACAATGTTGTTGAGTTACGCAAAAGATGCATGTTGAAAATCAATCTATTGAATGTTCCAAGTAATACATCGTGGGGTGCAGATAGGACTTGCATGTTGAGAATTTACGGATCTCTAGTTTGCTCCAAGATGGACTATGGATGTTTCGTATACTCTTCAGCAAGTAACACAGCCCTTAAACTTCTAGACACTGTCCACCATTGTGGTCTTCGTATTGCTCTTGGTGCATTTCGAACAAGCCCGGTAGTCAGCTTGTATGCCGAGTCAGGTGTGTCCTCCTTGGCAGAACGGAGAAACCTCTTGATGGGTATAATGAAAATTAAGCTATGCCTAACCATCCAGCAAATCGGAATGTTTTTAACACGACATATGTCAGACACTTTGATAACAAACCCAAGGCATCTCTTCCAACGGGATTAAGATGTAAACTTTGGTTTAATCTTATAGAATTTCATCTGCCAAAAGTTTTTAATTTTGTATTTAGCAATAACCCGCCCTGGTTTACACCAGAGCCATTATTATATTTGACCTTAGTCGTTTTGATAAAAACTCTACTTGCGATAGTGTATTCAAAATTAACTTTAGAGAGATTTGCCATGAACATCAAAGGTTACTTTGGTTTTCACAGATGGCTCCAAATTGACAACAAGGTTGGAAGTGCTTTTTATTGCTCCACCTTAACTGAACGTTTCAGGCTAAGCGACGTGTGTTAAGTTTTCACTGCAGAGTTATTCGCCATCAGTGAAGCTCTTAAATACATTCTACGCTGTCGTTGTGGAGAATACCTTTTGTGTTCAGATAGTTTAAGTTCACTTCAAGCTATAGAACTCATGTATTCAAGTCATCATTTGGTACAAGACATCCAATTCTATTTAGAAAAACTAACCTCTCAGGGTTACATAATAGAGTTTTGCTGGATACCTGGACACGTGGGCATAGAGGAAATGAACACGCTGAAAGGGCTGCTAAGGAAGCTTCCCAGCGTCGCGACGTTGATCTCAATCTAGTTCCCGTTCCAGATGTCAAGAGTGGATTCAAGCAAAGATTGTTGGATTTGCGACAAGCATCTTAGGATGTGATGCAAAATAACAAATTGCGTAGTGTGATGCCCACATTGACTAACAAAATTCGTCCACCTACGTCTCGACTCTCACGTAGAGAAGAGGTGGTATTGTCTAGACTTCGTATAGGGCACACACGCCTAACACACGGATATCTCTTAACCAGAGAAAAGGTTATTCCCATATGTGACACATGTGATGTACCTTTAACCGTACATCATATGCTAGCAGAATGTACCAAATATGATGCCTTGTGCATGCAATTTGATCTCTACTAATCATATGAAGAACTTCTATATCATATGATAACGGCGACAAACTTTCTAAATTTCTCATCCATAGTAATCTATTTAACATAATTTAATTCACATCATACACATTTCTTTATTTTCTTTATTTTCATTCACATAATTATATAACTTTTATTTTGCTATTACTTTCATCATCGTCAATTTATTTTGTTATTTATATACACTAATAAAACAAATACCTGCATTAACTCTTCTCATTTACTTTCATTCACAGGCGGCGCAATATGACCAAACCGGTTGAAGCGCCCTAGTTTCTCACGTCCTCGTGGAGACCAGGAAACGTTTCATAGTTAATTTAATTTATTTATTAATAAACTAGGACCCCCGTCTGGTCTGGGGTAGAATTAGCCCAAAGCATGGCTCTGCTAAACATAAAAGGCGATTCAAGGGAAAAAGTTCGCATCGCTTACATCAGCTAGAAAGTGCGGATCTTACTCCCCGAAACTAGAGGCGAGCTCTGGCAATCGTCGTCGGGGACCTTGCCCCCTTCCCTTGACGACCCCCCGACGACGATGACAATGACACAACGAACGATGACAAAGACGATGACGACGGCGACGTGAGAAACCCCCGTTCCTCCCCTTACCTGTGGCTGGTTCTGACCAGCATGGGCCCCTCCCCCCGCCCCTCTTAGGCTAGAGTGGTGCATTATGACCTAACGGTTGACGCGTACTAAATCCAAATAAACCAAAAAAATAATAAACTAGGAAAACGCTCAGTTGGACGCGTTGATAAGCGAGCACGTGCTATATAATTTGTTGATGACCCAAATTTCAACCTGATCTGAATTTTCGTGCAACCGCTATCATGAGCCAAAACAGCTTCAGCTTCGCGCGACTTTTCGTTGCCGTGATAACGTTACTTTTTTTATTGGATCAAAATAAAATTAACATATTCGAGACGGGACGGACATTCTAAATGATTTGGCCACCTCAGATTTTGTCGCCGTTTAGTTTTTTTAAAAAAAATGTCGATTAATTTTAATGTTACTTTTTAACTTTTTGAACGATTTTGTCACAAAACTTTTGGCATTCAATCCAGATCGAAGCTTGCGGATGGTCCAAATTTCAACTCGATCCGAACCTTCGTTCGACCGCTATCATGAGCCAAAAAGGCTCTAGCTTTGTGCTTATACTTTCCGTTGCCATTGTAACGTTACTTTGTTATAATGTAATTTCCATCTACACTACTTATCAGATCAAAAAAAAATTAACATATTCGTGACCGGACAGACATTCTAAATGATTTGGCCACCTCAGATTTTGTCGCCGTTAAAAGTTTGAAAAAAAAAACTTTTGATTAACTTTAATGTAACTTTTTAACTTTTTGAACGATTTTGCCACAAAACTTATGGCATTCAATCGAGAACGAAACTTGCGGATGGTCTAAATTTCAACTTGATCCGAGCCTCCGTTCGAACGTTATGGCGAGACATACAAACAAAAAAAAAAAAAAAAACAGTGACTATTTTTTCCGGCAGAGTCAAATGGAAACGCTCGCTTAATAATTGTCACATGCTCGACACAAGTTTTCTTCTTGTGTCTAATGGGATAATGGTAGTAAGTTATGTTTGGTAGGTGTATCCGTTAAATTGCGTAGGTAACATACTTCCCTGCCTCACAACTGTAACAAACTCAGGTTCATCCACAATATGTATTTCGAACGTGTATTTATTATTTATATTTATTATATTCCCCAACACATTCATTTAGTTGAATGTGCCAAGAGGATGGCAGAAGAGAACATAGCTCCAAGCTCACTTCGTGTCTGCCAACGTGAAAACAATAAATATAATATAGCCCTCCCCTTTATTATAACCCTGTGTCCAACATTTAATCGATTTTGGAGAAGTCACTACCCCATTTATTGTGTTGACATCTAAGTAATCATATCATATGATAACAGCGACTAAATTTCTATTTCTCATACAAAGTGATTTATTTAACAAAATTTTAGTCACACTTTACACATTTATTTAATTTTGTTTTTTTATTTAAATTCAAATAAATAATTTTTGTTTAGCTATTACTATCATCACCGTCATTTTCTTTTCTTTTATATACACTTAGAAAAAATTAAATCATTAACTTTCAATTTCACAGGCGGCGCAATACAACCTATCCGGTTGAAGCGCCATAGTTTCTCACGTCGTTGTGAGTCCTACGGCGATGACTATCTTCCCACAGACTTTCAGCTTCCACTTTGTTCCATATTGCTCAACAAGGCGTCGAATTTTGGTCATTCTGCTAACGTACATCTTGTGTTAGCAGAACGTACCGAACATTTGACTTGCGCACGCAATTTGATCTCTCCCAATCATATGAAGAACTTCAATCTTATGATAACTGAAACAAACTTTCTAAATTTCTCATATATAGTAATTTATTAACAAAATTAAATTCACATCAAACACATTTTTTTTTCTTCATCCAATTAAATATTTTTTCTGTTGGTATTACTATCATCTTTATAATTTTCTTTTCTATAACAAATTTAGAAAATAATAAAATCATCGACTTAATTCACAATATCACAGGCGTTGAAATATGACCATACCGGTTGAAGCGCCCTAGGTTCTCATGTCGTCATATACCTCGTGAATGAATGTTCTCGACACAACGCCCCGTACTCGAACCCGCTGTAACTTCTCGTGTCAACACTCTCAAATGTGTATTTGACCGAACCTACTCTAAACCGTCCTCTGGCGAAGTCCACGTTTGGTCCACGAGTGGATTTATGCGACACTGCGTCTGGAACCAGCTTCCGTCACTGCGCTACAGTTGGATGGCGCCAAGCTGGCAGTCTACGTCAAACTAACCGGGGATCGTCTGTGTGAGGAGCTCCTCACTAATCTCGGGAGTTCTGTTCCGTTCCGCCTGCATGGCTGAAGGTTCCATCAGCAAGGTTGCTATCGGCCACGCTGACCTGGGCTACCCCGTCTGGGCCTGGAGAAGAATTGGCCCAGAGCATGGCTCTGCTATTCGTGCAGGGCGATTCAAGCGAAAAAGTTTACCTCGCAAACATCGGTTAGTATGAAGGGTAGTATTTTTCTCCCCGAAAATAGAGGCGAGCTCTGGCAATCGTCGTCAGGGACCTTGCCCTCTTCCCTTGACGACCCCTCGACGATGATGAAGACAATGACAGCACGAACGATGACGAAAACAATGCGACCGCGACGTGAGAACTCCCTATCCACCCCTTACCCGTGGCTGGTTTTCGCCGGCATGGGCTCCACCTCCCCACCCCCCACTCCTAGGTTCGAGTGGTGCACTATGACCTAACGGTTGACGCGTCCTTAATCCAAATAAACCAAAAAACATTAAAAGAAATTCATTCTCCAAAATTTTATACAAATGAACCACATTAATTTTATAATCAAATTATTAATTAATATCATAACTATAATTATTTATTTTATTTTAACAACTTATAAATTAAGCTAATCCTCAAACACCCACTTATTTCATCAACTTGCAATATCACAGGCGGCGAAATATAACCGAACCGGTTGAAGCGCCCTAGTTTCTCACGTCATCGATAATTCTTGAGAATCCCGGGTGGCTGAAGCATCCGCCGGATTGTTTGGAGGGGCTATTACCCTGTATAGCACCATCTGGGCCCGGGGTAGAATCAGACCAGAGCATGGCTCTGTTAATTTAAAACGCGATTTAAGAGTAAAAGACCACCTCGCAAACTTCAGCTAGTACGAGGGGCGTATATTACTCCTTGAAACTAGAGGCGATCTCTGGCAAGCGTCGTCGGAGAACCCATCTGCTTTCCATGACGACCTCTTCGACGACGACGACGACAATGAAAACACGAACGATGACAAAGACGATGACGACCGCGACGTAAGAACCCGCACTCCTCCCCTTTCCCGTGGCTGGTTCTGACCAGCATGGGCTCCTCCTCCCCATATCCCCTAGGCTAGAGTGGCGCATTATGACTTAACGGTTGTCGCGTCCTTAAGGACACTCATATGTAATAATATGGCTTAATCTGACTTTTTCATTTGAATGGTTGAGTGAGTTTCTTGAAATTTAAAGATTGTGTGGGTGTAATTTGTTTTAAAAACGAGCCAGTACTTATTTATAAGAGTCTTTATTTGCGAATATAGGTGCTATCTAATTTGTAGAAAGAAACTATTACCATGTTAGGGGTAGGGATAGGCATGTTTAAATCACATTTTTTTTAGCCTTTAGCAGCTTTTTCAGCCTTTAACAAAACAAAGAATAAACAATTTTACTATTTTTCAAGAAAAATTTCTAACGATTTGAAAATTTACCCTGAAATTTTGTATAAAAAACATTTTCATGAAAATTCTCATCTCTAGGCCTAGACCCACATTGACTGTATTTACAAACTCAAACTTTAACTACAATGACGACCGCGCCGTGAGAACCTCCTTTCCTCCCTTAACCCGTGGCTGGTTCTGACCAGCATGGGCCCTTCCCCCCCGCCCTAGGTTAGAGTGGTGCATTATGACCTAACGGTTGACGCGTCCTTAATCCAAATAAACAAAAAACTGCAATTATCTCAGAACTTATGTTTAGTCTATTAAATGTACATTTTCTCAAGATTGGCTTAATGGAAAGTTTTGAAAATTTCAGGGCATGTTGGCACAAGTATATAACAGCATTTAAATGAGCCATTTTTCAAATTTTCTTCCCCCAATAATTAATATTAATTATGTAGCATGTAAAAATGTGGATAAATTTATGTTATTATTCCATGACTTTTTTGGGGTTCATTTTTTTAAAACTCAAAATGTTTTACATTCAATTAGCATAGAAAGGTTGTATCAGTTACCTCCAAAAAAATTAACTCACTAGCTATAGCCACACACACATAAGTATACAGTAGCTTACTGTAACCTATCGGTTTTGCACCTTAAAAGTAAATAAAACGAATCCTTAGCTTAGTTCTTCTACCCCGTTTGGGCCCTGAATAGAATTTAGCACCGGATATTCATAAGCTTATCATTATTCGTTGCCACAATAATACATTATATTTTAAATTTATTTAATAAACATAAATCAAATTAATCATCAAACACACCATAACCTCATTTCATTAACATGTAATATCACAGATTACGCAAAATGACCTAACCGGTTGAAGCGCCCTAGTTTCTCACGTCGTACTTTTTTATTTTTTTATTTATTTTATTTATTTATTTAACGTCTTTCCTATTCAGTTATAAAAACTGATTTACAAAGGAGGACAACTAAATAAATCTAATTACATAGATGCAGAAACAACAATAAATTACATTTTCGTAAATATTTGAAATAGTAGCATTACAACAACAATGCATTTAACACAAGAATTTTGGTAACAAATTGAATGATATTATATGCATTTAATGAATGAATCAATATAAAAAAGGGTGGGGAATGAAAAGAAAAGAAAAGAAAAAGGGAAAGAAAAGAAAAAGAAAAGAAAGAAAAGAAAGAAAAGAAAAGAAAGAAAAAAAAAGAAACAGAAAGAAAAGAAAAGAAAGAAAAAGAAAAAAAAAACATTAAAAAGAAAAACGAAAAGAAAAAAACTGATTTATTAGACGATCCCACTCAAACGAATATGAGGTTTGCCAAAAATCAGGAACAGCAAATCAGGGAGTATAATCAAACTTTCACGGAAGAAACCACCGAACGCGAAATCTTTATTCTTGGGTTCAATCTTCATTTTTGTGTTCAAATCTTGACTCATATACAGAATTATTTAAAAATGTCATGTCAAACTGATCACAGCACTCATGTACAGGACACCTAAATCAAGTTGCAAGCTCCATCAGTGGGCGGCAACCAGACAATCTAGGCAGAAAAATATAGTTGAAATATTGTTTATATCATAATCAAAGCAATAATGAACAAACAAAGAGAAAAGCAAAATCAATTATAAGAGCTTATGAAGGTAAATTAACATTACACAAACACACAGACAATAACCTACAAATAAATAGTAAAAATCAATTTTTTGCTCTTTGATTCATTATCATTGCTTCAATTTTACTTTTAAATTGTACAATTCCTAGATCAGTAAACTGGCTTCTAATATCATAAGAAATTGAATTCCAATAGGATACGCCTCTGTACATAAATGACTTTCTAAATGCTTCAGAATTTAATCTAGGAACTTCCAATGAGTTTATTAAAGTAGAATTTCTATCACGATCAACAATTTTAAAAATATTGGGTAGAATACCTAAAAACATACCTTTCAATACTTTGTATGTATTTACCAGCACGCTATACTTCATCCTCTCCTCAATCGTGAAACAATCAGACTGCAAATCTTGGTTCAAGGGAAATGAATCAAACAGATGGTCAATTCTCTTCTGAAGTACAACATACTCAGTAGAAGGTCTTACTGCCCAAACCACTAAGCAATAATCAATAACAGAGTGAATATAAGAATCTACAAGTAACCTCAACATTCTCTCGGTTACAAACCTCTTCATTCTACTTATAATTCCAATTGCTGATGATACTTTATTATTATATTGCTCTTCGAAATTCGTTGCAATAAACGATCATCAAGAATAGAAAGTACAAGATTTGTTAATTAGTAAAAAAGAGTACATGCAGGTGTAGGTGTAAGGAGTAGTTTTAAAGGCCTATAGTGTTTACCCCAGTATTGGGTAAGGCTAATGATAATATTTCTTTCTGGGTAAAAGCTATAGGCCTATACCTGAGACCTTATGACACAACTGGCTGCCCGATTCTTTCTTCATTTCTAGTGGTCGGGGAAAGAGAAAAGTCTATCTCGCAAACATGAGCTAGTAACGAAGGAAAAATATCACTGAAACTTGAAGCGAGCTCTGACAATCGTTGTTGGGGACACCTCACCATTCCCTTGACGACCTCCCCGACGACGATGACAATGACAAAACGAACGATGACCAAGATGATGACGAAAGCGACGAGAATACACGACCCTCTTTACATCCCTTACCCTTGGGCGTCTAGGCCTGGGGTGCTTGGCCCAGAGCATGGCTTTGCTAATTGGATGAGCGAAGCGAAGATTCCATTTCACTACACTGGAGAAAAAAATCCGGAAGTTTTTTTTTTCCTTTCCTTTCTTTCCCCCGTCTGGGCCCGGGGTAGAATTGGCCCAGAGCATGGCTCTGCTAATCGTACAAGGCGATTCGAGAGAAAAGTCCACCTCGCAAACATCAGCTAGTAAGAGCGGAGTATCTTCCTCCCCAAACTAGAGGCGAGCTCTGGCAATCGTCGTCGGGGACCTTGCCCCCTTCCCTTGACGACCCCCCGGCGACGATGACAATGACACAACGAACGATGACAAAGACGATGACGACAGCGACGTGAGAAACCCCCCTTCCTCCCCTTACCCGTGGCTGGTTTTGACCAGCATGGGCTCCTCCCCACCCCCCTTAGGCTAGAGTGGTGCATTATGACCTAACGGTTGACGCGTCCTTAATCCAAATAAACCAAAAAATCTTTCTTTTCTTTCTTTCTTTCTTTCTTTCTTTCTTTCTTTCTGTATTTTTGTCTGCCTGTGAACACGATTCCGGCTAAACCGATACTCCAATTGCGATGAAATTTTATAGAGGACTTCGAAATCTCTGAACTTAGAACTGCCACGTTTTTGAGCGCAATCGAAAAATCATTTCTCATAAAAATCGATATTTTAAGATTTTTTTCGATTAAAAAAAAATTCTTGGTACTTGTTCATTAACGGGACCCCTCCAAAAATGTAAAAATTCAGTAAAAACATTTCATTAGAAAATCATTACTACAACATCTACTTCATCTGAGTTTCAGGAGGTCAGGAAAACACAATTATTTCGAACAAAGCCTCGAAAACATCCTTTCCGGCTACATACTTTGTGCAAGGAGGAGTGACACGGCCTACGCCAACATACTTCACCTACAAAACCTTTAACGTCGCTATTTAAAATAATATAAAGGACTGTCAATGGAAAAGTACTTTCGTTTTAAATAGCGACGTTAAAGGTTTTGAAGGTTCATTTGGTGTCCGTGAACGTCAATGTAAGCTGCACGGCGACGACTGCTCTCATGTAGGCCTACGCGTTCCAATGGACTGTACTCGCCTCCTGAGTCACGTTGAACGTGTGAGTTAAGTTAGAGTCAAATTGAACTCCTTGCAAGTTTTAATTATTTAAAGTAAACAGAAATAAGTAAAAAACGACGATGGGGAGGACCAATTAACAAAAAATTGAGGGGGGTCCCGTTAATGAACAAGTACCAAATTCTTCAACTTATAACACCAACATGCTTTATCCGATTGTAATGATTTTTTCACAGTACCTTTATTTTATGAATTTATATGTTTGTGTGAAATTTGAGCGCAATCAAAAATAATTTTTTCTCATAAAATCGCAATTTTACGCTTTTTTTCGTTTGAAAATCCATATGCTCATCCAACAACGCGCCTAAAAAGCGTTTGCGAAGCTTCCTAGTAGATCAAGAGTCAAGAGAAAAAGTCCATCTCGCAAACATCAGCTATTAAGAGGGGATTATAATATTTCTTCCCGACACTAGAGGCGAGCTCTGGCAATCATCGTTTGGGACCTTGCCCGCTTCCCCAGACTACCCCCCTTCGTCGATGACGACAAAGACTGGTTCTGACAGCATTGGGCCCCTCCTCCCATATCCTCTAGCTAGCCTAGAGTGGTGCATTATAACCTAACGGATGACGCGTCCTTAATCCAAATAAACCAGAAAGGTGCTTGATTGAGTCATCTCTCCAGCATGGCTCAGCCCTCACATCCCGTAGTATACAGAAGCTAACCGTGACCTATCGGTTGGCGCACCTTAAAATAAAATAAAACGAATTCTTAGCTTAGTTCTTCTACCCCGTCAAGGCCCTGGATAGAATTTAGCACCGGGTATTCATAAGCTCATCATAATTGGTTGACACAAAAATCCATTATATTTTTATTTTATTTTATAAACATAAATCATATTAATCATCAAAAACACCAAAACCTCATTTCATTAACATGTAATATCACAGGTAACGCAAAATGACCTAACCGGTTGAAGCGTTCTAGTTTCTCTTGTCGTACTTTATTACAGTTCGCAATATTTTCGTTTAAAAAAACGTACGTGCAGGTTTTGGTGTAAGGAGTAGTTTTAAAGGCCTACAGTATATACCATGTTTGGGTAAGGTTTAATGAGGATATTTCTTTCTGGGTCAAAGCCATAGGCCTATACCTGAGACCCCATTACACAACTGGGGGCCCTTATCCTTTCTACATTTCTAGTGGTCGGGAAAAGAGAAAAAGTCCACCTCGCAAACATGAGCTAGTAACGACGAAAAATATTACTGAAACTAGAGGCGACCTGTGTCAATCGCTGTTGGGGAAACCTCCCCATTTCCTTGACGACCGACCCGACGACATTGACAATGACACAACGAACGATGAAAAAGATGATGACAAACGCGACGTGAATATACAACCCTCTTTACCTCTCATACCCTTGGGCGTCTGGGCCTGGGGTAGAATTGGCCCAGAGCATGGCTTTCCTAATAGATCAAGGGTCAAGAGAAAAAGTCCACCTTCCAAACATCAGCTATTAAGAGGGGATTATAATATTTATCCCCGATACTAGAGGCAAGCTCTGGCAATCATCGTCGGGGACCTTGCCCCCTCCACTAGATGACCCCCTAACGACGGTGACGACATTGACAGCATGAACGATGACGAAGACAATGACGACCGCGTCGAGACAAACCACCCTTCATTCCCTTAATCGTGGCTAATTTTGACCAGCATGGGACCTTCCTCCCTAAATCCCTAAGGCTACAGTGGAGTGGTGCATTATGACCTAACGGTTGATTGACACGTCCTTAATCCACATTAACAAAAAAGCCGTTTGTGGGTAGAGCGCAAACAATCAGACAAAAATACAAACAAACAAAACAAAAAACATTATAATATAAATTAAGAAAACCAAAAAAAACATTGGAGCTAAATTTTTTGTGGGGTCAGTGAAATTGAAATCTTTGCTCATCCAAAAATATAATATGTTTATCAAATTGAATTCAAATCAAACACATTTGATTTAGAAATTGAAATAAATAACATTTATTTCGCTATTGTACCTTCATATTTATTCTTTTATTCTTTTGTAAACTGAAAAAACAATATAAACATAAAATTCAACCCCCGTCTGGGCCCAGGGTAGAAAGGGCCCAGAGCATGGCTCTCCTAATCGTAAAAGGCGATTCAAGAGAAAAAGTCCGCCATGCAAACATCAGCTAGTAAGAGGGGAGTATATTACTCCCCGAAACTAGAGGCGAGCTCTGGCAATAGACATCGGGGACGTTGCCCCCTTCCCTTGTCGACCTCCCGACGACGATGACGACGATGACACCACGAACGATGACAAAGACAATGACGACCGCGACGTGAGAACCCCCGTTTCCTCCCCTAACCCGTGGCTGGTTCTGACCAGCATGGGGTCCTCCCCCCCCCCCCCCCCAGGGTAGAGTGGTGCATTATGACCTAACGGTTGACGCGTCCTTAATCCAAATAAACCAGAAAAAAAATTCTTTGAATTGACCTTGAATTTGTTCATTTGTACCAAGCGTGCAACCGTGCATACAGGTGTAGGTAGGTGTAATTTGCAGGTGTGAGTGTAGCTAAGGCCGTATCGCTTCGCTCTCCAGGCCTGCAACTGGCTCTCGATCCTTGCTGTGACGTCACGGCGCGAGGCCTACCCCCCGCTCTACGCGCTATGCTGTAGCATTGCGCGCTGCACAAAATCACTATTTTAATTTGTTTCCATGGTATTCCTGGCCTTCTGATGCCTGATACGATTACATCCTATACAATAAATTATTCTGCAACGATTTTAAAAGGTTTACGCTTCTTGCAAGATAAGATAATAATTAAAATTCTCAATCTAGAGCTGACTGCATAGTATCCGATTTATTATCGTCATATTTTCGTGTCCTAGTAAAGCTTATTTCCACTTGAAAAGTTTTAAACTAACCATATTTTGGAAGCTATATTCTGTCAATACAGACAGATGAGCGGAGGTGATTTATTTATTTATTTTATTGTATTTTTCTCGGCACTCGGCGAGAAGGTAATACCAGATTTCAGTAAACCAAGTTTAGGAGTCAGAAAACAAACTCAATTCTTTTAAACTTAGTTATATTAATATCTGCACAGGCAGGAGACTTTCAACTGAAAGATTTCCTTGAAGAATTCGAAGAGTGCCGATGAAGACAAGTCAGATGAAAATATGTTTGAATACTTTGACGATGCTCTGTATACACATGCGACTTTGCTGAAGTGTCACATGAATGTACAATGGCCTAATATTCGTTGCCGGCTACGTAGCGAGAGGTGCGAGCGAAGTTCTTTATTGTTCTCAATGTTCTAAATAGTTTATCCAAGATCAAAAATTGAACGGTAAAAGTCGTTCTAATTAAGAAGTGTTAAAATACACCAAAGACATTGACCGAGGTGGTCTCAAATGGCCCACAGATTTCTTGGTGCAAATCGTAATAACAATGAATGCAATCCAAACCCTTACTGGGCAGCATCAGCATAGTTGCTTTGCAACAATATTACATTATAGTAATATTATTCTATGCTAATTAAATATATCAATTTACGATCTATTATTAGCTGCAGTAAACTTTTTTCAAATAGGAAACCTAAGTGGGCGTTGTCCGGTTCTCTCCGGTCAGCGTGGTATAGGCGATTAACCCGTGCTAAATGTTTCGTAAGCGATAGCGCGAGAACCCGACCACGGACCAGAATTAAATTCATACTGAAAGAAACTAAAATCTTTCCTCATTGCGTGGATAAACATAACTCTGCTCTATCAAAAATATTAATGACATTTGTTTAGAGTTGAAGTGAACTCTACATTTACACTGTTGCCAAACCTTCCAAACTGCTCATAAAAAGCACGTGAAAACATTTTGTCCGTGGCATCAGCACAACATTTGGTATCCGACTTGCTTTGTGGCTACTGTGAGGTCACTGGGTTGTACTAGACTATACATTACTAATAAAATAAAATCTTGAATGCGAAGTACATTTAGCAACCATGGACAGGCGCGTGGTATGCGAGGATGCCACAGCTGCACACAACGTGGCTGCGTCTCGCTTAGGTTGTCGCTCAGTCAGAGTACATTTGCGACAGCGCGCAAACATGGGTCCATTTAACTCATAATAGTTTGAATTTAGGAAGCGTCATCGAGCAAAGTAGAATGCCATCATCTTCTTTACAAAATTATTCATCTTGTGATGGTATTGGTTTAGATTTCTTTTGCGCGAGTCAAAAGATACGGCGAGTTACATTTTCGTACCATGCTAATTCTTATGGGCGCTGAGACCAGAGAGAACCATTTTCCTTCCCGCCTTCAAAACTTAGGTTCCCTATGTCATTCTTATTGATTCTAGAATGACTACCATTAATTAACTTGATTAAAAAGTATAACCCTTAATTCCTTAATAATATTCCTGAATACTTTAATATTATGTAAAATAACAAAACAATAATAATCCAAGTTTTCAATCACATGTTTTCAGTGCTTTCATTTGAATCTATCCTACGTGAAAGATTATAGTTGCTTTTGCCCAAATACCGTAATATTACACTACTATTATGGTATTTGGTAGGCCTACTGAGAGAGTAAGAAATGTCGTAGGTTCACTTCATGTGCCAATAAAACTGTCAAATGATGTGATCGCGGAACAAATTTGGTTTTATTCGATCACTAACTCAATCCCAACTGTGCTGCATGCATATAAGGACACAAAGTAATCAGTTATTTTCATATAAGGCAAAAGTTGTGTTCCGCGCTGTGTAATTCCTATACGCGCCGTGCTACGAGCGCTCGCTAGTCGGCCTCTTTCCGTGACGTCACTCAACGCAGTTGCAGGCCTGTACCTTCACGATGGCCTCGTTCTGACCAGCATGGGCCCCTCCTTTCCCCACCCTAGGTTAGAGTGGTGCATTTTGACCTAACGGTTGACGCGTCCTTAAATCCAAATAAACTAAAAAAAACTTCTCTCACGTTTATGACCGCGACGTAAGCCCCATTCACCCCTCCCCCTGCCCGTAGCCGGTTCTGACCAGCATGGTACCTTCTTACCCACAACCCCTTGCAAACACATTTGCAAACATTTGCATTTACATTTGCAAACCGCAAACATCACCTATAATATGAATGGTGGTATTTTGTTCCCCGAAGCTAGAGGCGAGCTCTGGCAATCGTCGTCGGGGAACTTGCCCCCTTCCCCTTAACAACCTCCGCGACGACGACGACAATTACAACACGGACGATGACAAAGATGAAGACGACCACGACGTGGGGGAACCACCAATCCCTGACCTCCCCGTACCCTCCTTTCCCTCTGTCCTTTGCCAGAGCCCGGCCTGATTTCGCCACAGACCACAGGCCCCCGACCCGACCCCGGCCATGATCCCGCCCCGGCCCCTTGCAAACGGCCACCTACTCCCATGCCCTCCCCTTGCTTGTGGCTGGTTCTGACCAGCACAAGCCTAGTCCTAACCGCGTCTCCCCACGTCACCCCTTACATTCCTCTCCTTTAGAAAATATATAGTTATAAACTAACTAATAAACTTTATTTCACAGGAAGCGAAATATGACCTAACGGTTGACGAACTCTTAAACCTAATAAACATCAAAACATCAAACATCAATTGAGTTACGCAAAGATGCATGTTGAAATTCAACCTATTAAAAGTTCTCAGTAATACATTGTGGGGTGCAGATAGGACTTGCATGTTGAGAATCTACGGATCTCTAGTTTGCTCCAAGATGGACTATGGATGTTTCGTATACTCTTCAGCAAGTAACACAACCCTTAAACTTCTAGACACTGTCCACCATTGTGGTCATCGTCTAGCTCTTGGTGCATTTCGAATAAGCCCGGTAGTCAGCTTGTATGCTGAGTCAGGTGTGTCCTCCTTGGCAGAACGGCGAAACCTCTTGATGGGTACGTACGTAATGAAAATTAAATCTATGCCTAACCATCCATCAAATCATGATGTTTTTAATGTGAAATATGTCAGACACTTTGAAAACAAACCGATGGCAACCCTTCCAACGGGGTTAAGATGTAAACTTTTGTTTAATCTTATAGATTTTAATCTGCCAACAGTTTTTAATTTTGTTTTTAGCAATAACCCGCCCTGGTCTACACCAAAGCCGATTATTCTATTCGTCCTTTGTCGTTTTGATAAAAACTCTACTTGCGATAGTGTTTTCAAATTAACTTACTAAAGATTTGCCATAAACATCAAGGTTTACTTTGGTATTCACAGATGCTCCAAATTAATAACAAGGTTGTAAGTGCCTTTTATTGCTCCACCTTAACTGAACGTTTCAGGCTAAGCGACGTGTGTTCAGTTTCACTGCAGAGTTATTCGCCATCCGTGAAGCACTACGTTGTCGTTGTGGAACATACGTTTTGTGTTCAGATAGCTTAAGTTCACTTCAAGCTATAAAACTATGTATTCTAGTCATCATTTAGTACAAGACATCAAATTCTATTTAGAAAAACTAACCTCTAAGGGATATATAAAAGAGTTTTGCTGGATACCCTGGACACGTGGGCATAGAGGGCAATGAACACGCTGATCGGGCTGCTAAGGAAGCTTCCCAGCAGTCGCGACGTTGATTTCAATCTAGTTTCCCGTTCCAGATGTCAAGAGAGGATTCAAGCAAAGATTGTTGGATTTGCGACAAGCATCTTGGGATGTGTTGCAAAATAACAAATTGCGTAGTGTGATGCCCACATTGACTAATAAAATTCAACCACTTCCTCTCGACTCTCACGTAGAGAAGAGGTGGTATTGTCTAGACTTTTTATAAGGCCACGCACGTCTAGCTCACAGATATCTCTTAACCAGAGAAATGGTTGTTGCAAGATTTGACATATGTGATGTAAATTTAACCGTTCATCATATCCTAGCAGAATGTACCAAATATGATGCCTTGCGCATGCAATTTGATTTCTCCCAATCATATGAAGAACTTCTATCATATGATAACGGCGACAAACGTTCCTAATTTCTCATCCATAGTAATTTATTTAACAAAATTTAATTAACATCATACACATTTCTTTAATTTCTTTGTACATTCACATACATAACTTTTATTTTGTCACTACTGTCATCATCATCATTTTATTTTGTTATTTATACACTAAGAAAACAATCTTATCATCAAACATACCTGCATTAACTCTTCTCATTTACTTCAATCACAGGCGGTGCAATATGACCTAAGCGGTTGAAGCGCCCTTATTTCTCACGTCGTCGTGTCGTTGGACAGGAGTTTTGCGTGAGATCATTAAAAGAAAGAAAAGGCGTATAACTTCTGTACATTTTTGTAATATATCGTTCCGATAGACCCCAAATTCACGAGAATTGTCTCAATCGGAGTGGCAAAGGTTCACATATACATTCGATTCCCAACACCCACAGCTATCATTTTAAGCTTGATTAACTCAACATTTCGTTCGCCTTCATAGCGTCGCGACGCTATGAACACGACCGACGCTAAATTTTTTCGTCCGCACAGTGAACAAAATTAAATATTAATATTTCTTTGTAGTATAAATGCCACACTTAACGACATCAGTATCTTTCTATGTACCATGTTATATCCACCCCAATTAATCAAATTTTATATAGTGCTAACTATAGTGTATCGTCCAAATACATAAATACAGTCTGTTCTATTGATCAAATAGACCTCAAGATGCGTTTTTTTTCAGGAATACGCACTGCTTCGTTTAAGATGTGCAAAGTCGATAGGACAGTTTTTTCATAATGATTATTCAAATGTTTCAATATTATTAGTATAATGATGCTTAGCAACCAAAATAGGCTTTCCTTGAAATTGGCCCATTAAATATTAACAGATACACTCGCTAAATAATAAAATACTAAAGCCTGCGCGAAGGCACTCGAGTCGGGGAAACGTACTAACTATCACTGCAATATAATTTCATTTTTTTTTTTTTTTTTTCTTTTTTTTACTTCTAATTAAAGCTTAATCATTATTTGTCACTCTTCGAACGTAATTAAAAGCAAATCCTGATTAGAATATCAAATAGTCCAAATTCAAACAAAAAAGTACAGTCAGTTTACCAAAAGTCCGTGACGTCCCCCCATTACATAATTTTAAGAAAATTGACGGGATTCTGCAAAGACAATTAGTCCATGGTGCCCGATATGTTTTAATTACATTGTATGACTTTGATATAATTATCTCTCTATGCCTGGGAATAAAACATACCTACCGATACCCATTCCTTCTAGCTTGATAATGGCTGTACAAATAGTTGAATTCCTGAAAAAATAATGTCACAGCGAGTGACACTACAATATTTTCTTCACACGTTCCCCACTTCCAATACGGCAAATTCCTTACTTTAAGCATAGCCGTTCTAAGCGTTTTAAAACATTTATTTATGAGGTATCTTACATAAGCAAAAGCATTGTTAGAGGCGAAATATAAGAACTATGCTAGTTATTTAAAAACCAGACTGTTTTTTTTTTTTCCAAAAGTGCAAGGTCCCTAAATGTATAACTAGTAAAATAAAATATTTATAAATACTTCTTATTGCCTAAATTCATTGCTACATTTGTCAGTATACGACAATTACACCAAGGTACATGTACATTGTTTAGCCTATTATATAGTCATTACTCAATAGTAGACATAACTGTCAAATAAAAAATAGAATACACTCTTCCAAACAGTAAAATGCAGATTGACTGCATGCAGACCTTCAATGCCGCTCGAGTGCCATAATGCCATAAATTCGTACCGTTACTTACCGTTTATTATAAATATATTTTTTAAACTTTTTAATATACACCAAAGCCAATATTTATGTACCAGCAGCGTACTCACATAATGGTTGCACGTGCACAATTTTGGAACCAGCTTGGGCGCCGTAAAGAAGAAAGACAAAATTGAAGCTGCTCGGCGATATGCAATTTTTAAGCCGAGTGCCTAACGGGAGTTACGAATATGATAAGATGAAGCGAGCACGAATGATCTCTTGTCAAGCAACTAAAGCAGTATAAGAGAGCTTTAAACTTTAAGCCTAGGGAAAGAAAGGCCTCGCAGGATGCCGTTCTCGGACACCATGAAAGAGGAGCAATAAGAACAGGATTCGAAGATGCAATATTGAAACAGACGCAGGAAACTAACAGAGAAAAAGAGGGCGTGCTCTGAAGGAGGCCACGACTGAGAATGCGGAAGAAGCATTATAAAGCAATGGATTTCAAAAGGATGAATGCCCAGCTTGGACCGAAAGAGATTAACTAGCGACAAAATGAAAAGGGGCGAAGCAAAAAAAAAAGAACGAAAAAATATGCCTTCTCTCAAAAAAACTTGGTGCGACGGTATCTGGTCCACTGAGGAGAAGACAGAGGTACGAGCGAAGAAGAATGAATGCAAGAGCGAAGAATAGCCATTATCGCATGTCCGAAGAAGAAGCGGTCAGACGCCTATAGGCCTAGCCATGGATAAGCCCCGCAGGCAGAGCCAAGAATGTGCGTGCGAACTGCTCCCACCCCCTCACACCCGAACTTAGTTGGAAATAGGGGACTCGATATTATTAATTAAATTAGTCAAATTATTCAGCCCCCCGTGCCACAATAAGAAATTACGACCAAACGTAATTTATTTAATATAATTAAATAAATAAAGAGCTAAGTTTGTTCACAGTATTCGTTACTGCAGAGAAATCATTTTGCCTTCAAACATATGGATTTATACTATAATGGCATATCTCTAGGCTCCAAAAATAATCCGGCGCGGCCCCTCGCAGAAAATGGTTGAATATACTTCCATCATGTTACTCGTGGATGCGATTTATATCCTAGGAAAGGATTCCAAGCGCTACTATTTTCCATCATATCTGACTGATAGTTATGCCACGTTTGACTCTGTCCTTGCTTTATGGAAGTGCTGTCTTTACAAGGAGAGGACAAAGTAAGGGATTTCTATGGTTCCCCTTTTCGCATCTGCAGAACAAACGAATTAGCGCCTAATAACGCTTTACTTTTGTCTATGCTTTCTCCTTCATAAAGTTCATACACAAACTCTCTACACCATCCCTATGTTTCGCACGATCCCGGCATCATCACATACAAAAGCTTTGTCCGAGATCAGAGACAACTGACTCGAGAGATGACCTCAGAAGATTGCCACACAGTACGTGCCGACTTGGAAAACAATTCATTTTTAGACGCTAGCAGCTATCACTTTCCTCATAGTCCTTCCAAAAGCCGCTAACATGTACAACATCAAGATAATGCCGCCGCCATCCAGAGAAGTGTGTTAGCCATGTTTTCTGAACCCATAAGCGTACTATGTAAGATTTTCAGTCTTCCAAATTATTCGCCTTGAAGCAAGTGACCCCGCTTTACAGTAAGATAAGAGATTTAACTTGAACAAAATAAGGCTACAAGGTTAGTTTTTAATTGCAGACAAATCTACAAACAATGTTTATTTTTATTTTGCCCCTACATTATTTATGTATTTATATTAATTATTTTTTTGTCGTTGTCATAATTACATTCATACATGAAGAAAAGGCGTCGACACACAGCAAACATTTGCTAAAACACTTAACATCATGAATGAAATTCTCGCCCCTACCTCGAAGAGACCTTCGTTGATGTCACAACATGAACATGACACATGTCTATAGGTTCTCAAAGGACCCACAAGTGATCATCTGGACACTCAGCTGAACATCAGTGCTAGTTAACCTTATGTTTGTTTTCTTCTTGCATTGGCAGTGGCAAATGGCAAGAGGATAGTATAGAGCGACATATCCGTGTCGCTACCACAAATAATACCCTACGCTTCATATCCCGCTCCTACTGTCGACGTGCCCATTAGCATGAAAGTATAGAATTCTAAGTATAAGTTCTTTTGCTACGAATAAAAAAAGGAACTGGTACGCTTATCAATACAGTACTAGTGTACCGATAAACATAATCAGTTCCACAATTTTCGAAGAATTAGCTAAGATAAAAGAAACAATGAATGGTGTAGAAGATTTGTGGGTAATATTTAATGGCAGCGCATCGCATAGCCATAACAAAAAAACGATTTGCGCTATCGTTGTCGTTGTTCTAGCACCAGAAAAGGGGCACTAAAGAACATACCTTTTACTCCCACTTTGTAGAGGTACGCACTTCATTATTATACATCAACCGTGCAAACACTCAGTCTGACTGATATATGCGCGAAATGAAGCCATGCGAATTCCTTCTTCAAAACATACTCCTCCAGCAGTTGACATGATGGATGGAAAGATATCAACGCATTAGAAGCTAACGCCCCGCTAACGCGATTCTTGAAATATGGTTGATCATTTGAACAAGCTCCAACCTGATGTAGCTGCCTAACTCTTAAAAGCATGCAATTGTTCACGCCAATGTCTTACCATAGTCATTGTTAATATATGATTGCGTAATTATCTCGTCGTACCGCACAGGCTGCAAAATACAAACTGTGCTACAAATTATAAGCTCAGCCTACAAGCAGCAGCGATGAGAACGAAGAAGAAAACATCGACTCAGACCGTGAATGAAGAGGTCTGAAAATGTAATTAGATGTTCCTTCATTTAGAATAAATATGTTTTTTAAATTGTATTTATACATTGTTCACGTATCGAAAAAATAGCTCTATCCTTTTCTTACAAATCACTCATAGTGCTACAGGCTATCTGCAGGGATTTTGACTAGATCGATAGACATTATATCTAAGAATATTGAAGCAAAATGAGTATCTCTGACACACATATTTAGCTGAACAGTGCTTCACAACACTGAACAGACTGGACTTTTTATTTATAAGAAATCTTATAAATAATTACGTTTAGCGTCATTTCTTTTTGCTAGCAAACAATAATCTACTAAATATTCATAAAAAAAATGATAAATAACGGTATGATTGTTACTGGATTATGCCCAGTAGCCCACGCGAACCTGAAAGCTAGCATGACAGCCAATCTGCCATCTACTGTTTGCGTCAGTGCCGTTTCTCATTTTTTATTTAGACAGTTATATGCCGTTTGATGTCACCATACTATCATTATCATATCGATGTATTAATGAAATAGGATATATTAACTAGCTAAACAATGCCTACATGCGACATTGGTGATTATTCGTTGTTGTAATGACAAATGTACAATGTATACAATTGCTACTACTAAAATATTAATTTATATTTAACTAATTATAATTTAGGGAACCCACTTTTTGGAACAAGTCGTAATCACCTACATATTACTTTATATTTCCCTGCTAACAATGCTTTTGCCTTGCTATGTAACGATACTCCTCAGAATAATATTTTAACGCTTCAAAACGCTATGCACTTAAAGTACTGTAATTCCGCAATGAAGAGGGAAAGTGTGAAGAAAATTATTGAGTGTCACCCGTTACGACACATATTTTCAGGAATTCAACTATTTGCCATAGCCATAATCCCGCCCCAAAAAAGACAGATATCATGTTATGTTTTATCCAATATAGGGGACATCTTATTTTATGCATCTAATTATACAACTAAAAACATATCCAGCTAGCGACAATGTGTCTTTGCCCAAACGTATCAATTACTTAAAAATATAATAGCAGGGACCATTTTTAAAATGAAACTGACGATACTTTTTGTGTTTGCAATTACATTTCTTTTTATTCCTTAAAAATCCCTGCAGTTGCTTTCTATTAATCGGGCTTCAAGAGTGCAAAAATAATGCAATTAACTTTAATTAGAAGCAAATTTTCAGTGATCATAGTAACGTTTTTCCCAGACTCGAGTAGCGCGCGACAGCTTATAGGCTATTTTATATTTACGCTGTATCGTGCTAATATTGAATGGCCAAATTCATATAGCCATTTTGTTGGCCAACATCATTAACTTATTTATAAATTAGACCATTTAAATAATCATTTTTGAAAAAACCATTACCTTTGCCATCAACGAAAGCCAGTGCGTATTCTATAAAAAAACGCATCTTGAGGTTCTATATATCCGATACATGAAACAGACTCCGCTATTTTATGCTATATTTGGACGTATAACAAGTACACTATATTAAAAAAACGTGCATTAATGGTTGAAAACCATAAGGAATAAAGATGATCGTAAGCTGTAAGTGCATTTATTTTCCAATAGAATTTAATATTTAAGTTGTCGACTGGTGCGGCACGAAAAAATTTAGCGTCGCCGTCGTGCTTCATAGCCGTCGCGCACGCCTATGAAGGCCCACGAACGAAACGTATGAGTTAATCAAGCTTTAAAATGATAGCTGTGTGAGTGTCTAGAATCGCAATTGCTATGCGTGCAAACCAAAAAAAACCCCCCATTACTGCACCACCCCCGATTGAGCGAAATAAATTTTTAACCGTAAATCGGAACGCCACTAATAGCCCTAGAGTGGGACAATCTCATACTATTAGCTTTATCTGCATTAAGCTTTTAGATCAATCAAAACTAGTGTATTTGTGCGATGTGTAACTGCAAAATGTAGCCGTCGTGCAGCGCCTAGGGTGTTACCGGTAAGCGAAAAGCGCGGGCGCGCCTAGAGGCTTCCTCTAAACATGTAATGTTAGTATTAATTATCTAAAGTCCCTAATAGCCTAATGGAACTTTAGACCTACACTAGTTGTATTATAAATAATTTTATCTACATCGTAGCCGAGCCTCAATGGCCAGGGTACGGTTTCTGATTTGTTTTATGCAGATTCATGACAAACAATTACTGTTTCACACATAAAAAGGAAAATTAATAAGAAATGCCCTCCACCATTCTGCTAATTAACGTATTTATTTTTTATCCCCTGTGAGGAAGGCGCGAACCGACCACTTTACGCGCCAAACTCCTGCTTTCTATAACCAGTCAACAGGTGTAACAAGTAAACTATAGTTACTTATTTGATGTTTGCCTTGATAAAGGCACTTATTAAAACCTTTATCTTGACGAAGCCCTTTCAGCACACTTTTAATCAACTTTTTCTTATCAAAAGTACACTATATCACTAGTAACCTTTCCCCCAATGTCATGCTAAATATGAACGTTGTAGACCCCACCCGTCTTAGTCAGAATCGCGGGACCGATTAGAAACTGGCGAATTAGACAGTAGCTAGCCAGTAGCAGGTAGTAAGTAGCTAACTATCCTTAAAGTGTTTATTGCAGCATAGTTTCAGCCATTTTATTCACACAAGAAGCGAATGCCTCTTACCCCAATCAAATTTCGTCCATGTAAGCTTGCATTAGGTACCTCAATCCCCTCGCATTTTAGTATAGTTTTTAAGATTCACATCACCGTTTCATGACTGCTAGGTAACCACCCTGAAAGCACCCCAAACTCTGCCTTTTACTGTATAAAAGATGCTGCCAGTATGTAAAAGCGCCACCAGCCAGCTTCGGGACTGCGGCGCCCATAATCGCGGCCACACTAGATAGCAACATATATATCTCCACATCGAACATAATATATTATTAATTTATTTCCATTCAAGTAAATAATTTTTCTATTTTGATATTACTTTAACCCCAACCCCCTTTCCAGCCTCCCTAACCATGGCTGGTTCTAAGCAGCAGCTATAGGCGACCCTCCTCCCTATATCTTCTTAAGCTAGGAACTAGCACTAGTGCCATTATGACCTAACGCGCATAAGCGCGATACTGCGCCAGAACTAAATAAATCTATACATCAACTCCATCATTTTAATTGAGTTTGTATAAACTGATGTGAAAACAATAGAACCATAAACTCACCATAAACTCATTAATCACCAGCGGCGCAATATGACTAAACCGCGTTGAATGAGCCACTTGTATCTACGTCGTAGTAGCCCAGTTACTTACTATCAATCAAGTCACAAAAGGTTCGATAAAGGTCATCGCCAAAATGACATAACAATGTAACATATCCACACTCGCTGTTCAAATACCCAGCATCTTCATTTGAGTGTATCTGATTATTTATATAAATTTAAAGTCATATCGTATATTAGTTATAGAAACTGCATTTTACAAATGCCAGCGCACAACTTGACGAAGACGCAGACCACGATGTGAAGAAACACCATTCCCCTTCCGTACCCTAACCCGGTGGCCCTGGCTTCTGACAGCTATGGCGCCACCTCACCCATATATCTAGGCTAGATAAGCGCATTTTCATCTTACGCGTAATTCCCTTTGAAAGCACCCCCCCCAGTAAAAAAAAAATACTGCGAAGGCTCTCCGCAATAAAGGTTTTAAAATAATCCTGTATACAGGCATACAATCAACAAGAAATATAGTTACGCACTGACAATAATCGCCAATTTTTTACAAAAAGCAATGTCTTTTTTTAGGACCACTATATTTTTTATCATGCTATTGTTAATTGGTAATACCATCAGCAATTCCAATCAATTTGATAAAATTCATTATATTTTAACAAATAAATCTTATGCAATGAAACTTGAAAAGTAATGAGAACATCGCCAACACATTAACAAAAACTATAGTAAAAATACAGCCAAACTTACACACTCAAAATAAATAAGATCTAAAAAAAAGAACCAAGCTCATCTACCCTTCCACATTTGCGCATTCTTAATTTATAAACCTACAGTGTCCCGTAACAATATCCTAGAAAAGCTTGGCTTAATATAATTTGCATGACCATTACAATTAAATTAATTAGAAAAAAAAAGAATTTGGATTAACTATTACGTTTAAATTTTAAGTTGAAAATTCTATTTTGCCAAGCTTTTCAATGATGTTGTTACGGGACACTGTACGTTTATGAATTAACAATGCGCAAATGTGGAAGGGTAGATGAGCTTGGCCCTTTTTTAGATTTAATTTCTTTTGAGTGTGTAAGGTGGTTTGGCTGTATTTCTACAAGTTTTTTGTTATGTGTGGGTAATATAATCATCGAACACACTCATTTCATTGACTTTTAAAACCACAGGCGGCACTTTATCCTAACCGGTTGAAGAGCCCGAGTTTCTCACGTCGTCGTCATTTATTCTCTTATCGCTTCACCGATTAAACCCTGGCAAGTAAAGTCAGGTCTAAGGGTCCGGTCAACCCAAACGAAGGCTAGGCCGAATGGTTTCACCCTGGGAACGCCCGGCTCCCCACGGTCCTGACTCTCTTGGAAGGTAAACGTCCTCTCCATCCCTTACTCTCGTTCCTCCCTCATCCTAGGCTACGTCTAACCCAGCCAACCAGGTAGGCGGCGACGTAGTGGCCAACCAGAGATACAACAATCTAATAACTTCTCAGACAAACAGCGAACGCTATGGGTTGAGTCCTAGAACATTATCTCTCAACATTTTGTTCTGTGTTAACTCGCACTGTACCTAGTTGATGGGGAACTGAAATGATTATTATTTTAACTAAATTTGAATTGAAATTTCCCCGCACTCCCCTCGACGACCGCCCCGACGACGACAAAACCGACACAAACGATGAAAAAAGACGACTACGACCACAACGTGAGAAAGCTCCTTTCCTCCACCTACCGTGGCTGGTTCTGACCAGCACCCCCCATCTGGGCCCGGGGTAGAATTGGCCCAGAGCATGGCTCTGCTTATCGTAAATAACGATTCAAGAGAAAAAGTCCACCTCGCAAAGATCAGCTTGAAGAAGCGGAGTATCTTACTCCCCGAAACTAGAGGCGAGCTCTAGCAATCGTCGTCGGGGACCTTGCCCCCTTCCCTTGACGACCCCCCGGCGACGATGACAATGACACAACGAACGATGACGAAGACCATGACGACCGCGACGTGAGAAACCCCCCTTCCTCCCCTTACCCGTGGCTAGTTCTGACCAGCATGGGCTCCTCCTCCCCAGACCCCTTAGGCTAGAGTGGTGCATTATGACCTAACGGTTGACGCGTCTTTAATCCAAATAAACAAAAAAAACAAAAAGTCTTAGTGCATTCACGTTTGTCGTCTTCAAGGAATTCAAAATGACCCACAACTCTCGTTTAACAATATAGAACTTCAATTCAAACCACATGTCCGTCTTCTCGGCATGGTGTTTGACAAAAAGCTAAATTGGAAACACCACGTTGTTGAGTTACGCAAAAGATGCATGTTGAAAATCAACCTATTGAAAGTTCTCAGCAATACATCGTGGGGTGCAGATAGGACTTGCATGTTGAGAATTTACGGATCTCTAGTTTGCTCCAAGATGGACTATGGATTTTTCGTATACTCTTTAGCAAGTAACACAACCCTTAAACTTCTAGACACTGTCCACCATTGTGGTCTTCGTCAAGCTCTTGGTGCATTTCGAACAAGCCCGGTAGTCAGCTTGTATGCCAAGTAAGGTGTGTCCTCCTTGGCAGAACGGCAAAACCTCTTGATGGGTACGTACGTAATGAAAAATAAATAACCATCCATGAAATCGTGATATTTTTAATGTGAAATATGTCAGACACTTTGATAACAAACCGATGGCAACCCTTCCAACGGGGTTAAGGTGTAAACTTTTATTTAATCTTATAGATTTTAATCTGCCAATAGTTTTTAATTTTGTTTTTAGCAATAACCCGCCCTGGTCTACACCAGAGCCGATTATTCTATTCGACCTTTGTCGTTTTGATAAAAACTCTACTTGCGATACTGTATTTAAAAAAAACTTTTGGAAGATTTGCCGTGAACATCATAGGTTTACTTCGGTATTCACAGATGGCTCCAAAATTGACAACAAGGTTGGAAGTGCCTTTTATTGCTCCACCTTAAATGAACGTTTCAGGCTTAGCGACGTGTGTTCAGTTTTCACTGCCAGAGTTATTCGCCATCCGTGAAGCTAATTAAATACATTCTACGTTGTCGTTGTGGTGAAAACCTTTTGTGTTCAGATAGCTTAAGTTTACTTCAAGCTATAAACAAATGTATTCTAGTCATCATTTAGTACAAGACATCCAATGCTATTTAGAAAAACTAACCCTCTAAGGAATATAAAATAGAGTTATGCTGGATACCTGAACACGGGGGCATAGAGGGAAATGAACACGCTGATAGGGCTGCTAAGGAAGCTTACCAGCGTCGCGACGTTGATTCAATCTGTTTCCCGTTCCAGATGTCAAGAGTGGATTCAAGCAAAGATTGTTGGATTTGCGACAAGCATCTTGGGATGTATTGCAAAATAACAAATTGCGTAGTGTGATGCCCACATTGAATAATAAAATTCGGCCACGTACGTCTCGACTCTCACGTAGAGAAGAGGTGGGATTGTCTAGACTTCGTATAGGCCTCACACGCCTTACTCACGGATATCTCTTAACCAAGAAAAGGTTATTCCCATATGTGACACATGTGATTTGTACCATTAATCGTACATCATATGCTAGCAGAATGTACCAAATATGATGCCTTGCGCATGCAATTTGATCTCTCCCAATCATATGAAGAACTTCTATCATATGATAACGGCGACAACTTTTCTAAATTTCTCATCCATAGTGATCTATTTAACAAAATTTAATTCACGTCATACACATTTCTAACTTTTCTTTGTTTTCATTCACATACATAACTTTTATTTTGCTATTACTTTCATCATCATTATTTTATTTTGTTATTTAAACACTAAGGCAACAATCTAATCATCAAACATACCTGCATTAACTCTTCTAATTTACTTTTCTTTTCCACAGGCGGGCGCAATGTAACCAAACCCGGTTGAAGCGCCCTAGTTTCTCACGTCGTCGTCGACGTCCTTGCACAATATGTTTCTAGAGATATTTGTTATTTATATAAATCATATTCCCAAAATTTTCATCTACTGAAATGTGCTAAGAGGGTGGCAGAAGAGAACATCACCGAACTCACTTCTTGTCTGCCAACGTATAAATAATATATATATTTATTCAGAATCACATACCGTAGTATTAAGATTTTTACAAAATATAAAAACAATATAAAAAAAATTATAAATTTTTACTTGCGTGAACGAATAATAACAGATATGAATCAGTGACTATTTGCCAGAATTACCAATGCAATAAATACATTGTTAAGTATTAATTATAAAATGATCAATATCATATGTACATAACTCAATACATAAGCACTAATGTTCATCGCATCCACAGTTACCACAACCCTTACAACTGTGATAGCCCTGACCAGCACTGGAATATGCTACAATCTCCCACACACATATGGTAATACCCCAGTCTGGGCCAGGGGTTGAATTGGCCCAGAGCATGGTTCTGCTTATTGGATGAGCGTAGCGAGCGAAGCGAAGATTCTATTTCACTACACTGGAGAAAAAAATCCGGAATGTTTTTTTTGCTGTTTGTTAACACGATTCCGGCAAAACCGATACTCCAATTGCGATGAAATTTTCTGGAGGCCTTCAAAATCTCTGAACTTAGAACTGCTACACTTTTTAGCGCAATCGAAAATTATTTCTCATAAAAATCGGCAATTTTTACGATTTATTACGATTAAAGCTTTTTCGTCTTATAACACCTACATCCTTTATCCGATTGTGATAAATTTATCACAGAACCTCAATTTGTATGGTTTTTTTTTATTCGTGTGAAATTTAAGCGCAATCGAAAATTATTTCTTCTGAAAATGGCAATTTTCCGATTTTGTAAATTTTTTTAACTATTCTTCGACTTATAAGACTTACACGCTTTATTCGATTGTAATGATTTTTTCACAGAACCTTTATGTAATAAAATTATAAATAAGTGTGATATTTGAGCGCAATCGAAAAATCTTTTCTCATAAAAATAGCAATTTCACGCTTTTTTTTAACATTTCTTCAAATTATAACACCTACATGCTTTATCCAACTGTAATGATTTTGTACAAAACCTAAATTTTTTGAATAAATATATTGGTGTGAAATTTGAGCGCAATCGAAAAATAGTTTCTCGTGAAAATAGCAATTTTTCGCATTTTTCGTTTAATAAAATTACGCTCATCCAACAACGCGCCTGAAAAAGCGTTTGCGAAGCTTCCTAGTCGTAAAAGCCGATTCAAGAGATAAAGTCCACCTCGTAAACATCAGCTAGTAAGAGGGGAGTATATTACTTCCCGAAACTAGAGGCGAGCTCTGGCAATCGTCGTCGGGGACACCTTCCCTAGGCGACCTCCCCGACGACGATGACAATGACAAAACGAACGATGACAAAGACGATGACGACCGCGAAGTGTGAGACCCTTCTTTCTTCCATTACCCGTGGCTGGTTCAGACCAGCATGGGCTCCTCCTTCCCATACTTTTCCCAGGCTAGAGTGGCGCTGATGTCGTAACGGTTGAAGCGTCCTTAATCCAAATAAAACAAAAATTCGTCCCTTTGAAACGCAGTCTTAGCACGTTTTTCCCCTAAAATGAACACTTTCGTAAGATAAGTAAATTTTTTCCCGTTCATTAAAAAAAATGGGAACAGGAAGTGATACAAGTTCC
Source organism: Sweltsa coloradensis (assembly GCA_024449915.1). NCBI lineage: Eukaryota > Metazoa > Arthropoda > Insecta > Plecoptera > Chloroperlidae > Sweltsa > Sweltsa coloradensis. The sequence continues at coordinate 86,530 of JAMZAV010003467.1, forward strand.
CGTTCATTAAAAAAAATGGGAACTGAGATGTTTCTTTCACGTTCCTTTTGAAATCACTAATCGACATTATTATTCGTTAATTTAAAAGAAGTTAATTTATTATTATTTTTATGAAGTCAAGTGATAAATTTTAAAAAAGAAGGTGTTCCCAAGAATACTTCTGCTTCCACCGCTCGTAATCCGGCAAAGAGGTATAAACTATAAAAAAAAAAAAAAAAAAAACAGATCAAGTCTAAAAATATTTTTGATTTTTGTGTGGCTCGTTGGTCTTGTGGTTAGCGTATCTGCTTCCAATGCAGAAGGTCCAGGGTTCGATTCCCGCTAAAGTCAGAAGTTTTTTAACTTCTGATTTGGACTTAAGTCCATCAGTTCTTGTCTTAGGAGTTTGTAAAACGGTGACTTTGGAGCCGTCCTAGCAACGAAGCACATAATAATTTTCAGAGTTGTTTTTTAATCGGCCTTGTTGATTCGGCGTTGATTCGCGGGTTGTTCGCACTGTCCATACGACTGATTGCTATATTTCCTATTAAAATTAAACATCTTTGGTTGGTTATCACCCCGTCTGGGCCGGGGTAGAATAGGCCCGAGCATTCCTCCTCGGCTCATCGTAAAAGGCGACAAAGAGGCAGTCGGGGTGGACCCCCCAAATAAGATCTTGAGGTGGACTGGAGATCGCAAAGGGCGCTCTCATGCATATATTTTTCACTTTCCACACTCACATTTACTCTACAATCATATCTATTTATTACTTTTTTCACTTTTTCCACTCTTCACAATCAATGCTGGCCCCCTTTGTGCTCTAAACGTCTACCGCCGTGTTCCGGGGAAG